>CM067300.1:51372621-51555205 GCA_034231615.1 Meghimatium bilineatum
GTCTACTCAACCACACAGAAAATGTATAAGGCTGTAGATTAGGATTTATTGCAATTAGGAACAGAGAAAAAGTTGCATGAATCACAAATGGAAAAATATAATGTTGATGATAAAAAAATAAAGGAAACATATGATACGTCAGATTAAAGTACGAGCGCACACACCCACACATACGCGCGCGCACACACACACACGCACACGCTTAAAATTGTCAAAACACATCTGAATTAATATTACGCTGTATAACGTCTGCATAATTCTACAATTACTAGATATACATAATCATACATGTCTGTCGCTAAATTTGCTTTTATAAATTTCAATTCCATAGCAACATGTTACATGGCTGTTATTAGGTAAATATGCTTTAGATACGGATTTCTAAATCCACATACGCTCGTACATGCAATCATATAAACTGTCAAACACGCATTTAAACATGTTCATATAAGAGAGACCTGGACTTTAACAGCAGATTTAGAGAGACGAATCCAGGCGCTCGAAAAAAACATGTTATATGCGTGTATTATCTGTTATCATAAAACCAATGTTTTTGTGCATAGTAAAATTACTTCATTAGCTGGGTAACAAGAACTACTGTTGACACGAGTGAAACTTCGCAAACTCCGATGGTACGGGCACGTGATGGGGCATTCCTCGATGACGAACAATAGTTTTAAAGGTACGGTGGAGGGAGTAAGAAGACGAGGTGAAAGAAGAAGATATGGTTGGATAATATTAAAGAATGGGCTGGGTGTGAAGTTATCAGGATGGCAAAGGATAGAGAGGCATGAAGATCTTTCTGCGCCACATTTCTCATTGGGACGCCCATACGACCCTGACGTGTTATGGGATTATTATTATTATTATGACCATATAATATATGGAAAAAGGCAGACCAGCCAAAATGAGTGACGCTGTGTGATATCATCATGTAGGGCATGTTTGAATAAATACTTGATAAAAATTGACCCTATATGATCACGTTCATCGATTTGTTCAAATAATACTTCACAGATGTTACGCACACAAATACCCTTTTTATCCATGGTTTCTTGCCCGAGCAGTGTCAAGTATGTTATAATGTGCCTTTCATTCATATGGTAAAAACTCCAAAAGAACATTTATGTTAAAAGTTATTCAAAATAGTAAATCCTTCTTCATAATACTAATATAATACTACAATAAGACTGTCCTTTACCTGATCACAAGACCTGTATGCTTATCCATGACCGTCTGCAAAAGAAGTCATCTGCACAGAATTAATTAGCCTTCACTTGTTGCCTTTTTTACTATTGCAGTGTTTTCCGTTGGTCACTAATTATATACTTACAGTCGCATGCCAAATCGCATGCCAAAAATAGCCAAGTCGACTCCAAGTATATAAATAATGACCAGCGAAATCACGACAATAATTTTTTTTAAAGTAGCGAATGTTCCTAATGAATTCTGTACAGAGGTCTTATATACTAAATTGGTCATGTCTGATCTCGCAGCGATAGTTATACCGACCCATGGTATAAATTTGACGATTCTCTGTCATTAAGGGTTTCTGTGCTCCATCGTGCATGATCTAATTCAGGGCTATTCAATTGGCGGCCCGCAGGTCAAATCCAGCACGCAGAGGCCTAGTAAGTGGCCCGCGGATCATTGCTAAAACAGTGAAATATAGTTTTTTTTAAACTAAATATATAAAATCATTCAATGTTTTTTTTATAAATCTGACCCGTGATGATCCCCATTTTTTACATTTTAGCCCCCGAGTAAATATAACTGAATAGCCATGATCTAATGGATTCCAGCTAAATGCCAATAGCACGTACATCGGGTAAAGTCGTTGATAAGAGTCGCTACAGTGAGAATTGAGGACAACCACTTTCATATTATGGGAAAATTTAATGCGCCTGGTATTTACATTCTTCACAAGATATTTTAAATACCCTTCTCACACAGGAACTATTAGTTACATCATCCACACACACAAAATTATCACATTATGCTGTTAGATTCGTATTTTCTCCCTTTTAGAATAGCTGGCACCAGTTTGGGTCACGTGACTTGATGTTTCCTCCTTATTTTGCTACTTCCCGTTCCCTACCATAACCTTCGATCAGAACAGTACTACCAGATGTACTACAGATAGACTTAGATAAGATGTTTATTGTTGCTATTATTATTATGATTATTATGTTCATACATTTTCGTCCTTTTCTTTTCTCTTTGTCTTATATCTTATTTATAAAACCCATCAGTTTCCCGTCGTTGACATTTAGAATTCGGTAGATTTTGTTGTCCCATTCTTTGTCTCTTTATTTTTATAAAGACCTTTGCTCGAAACGTTGTTCCGTTTATTTGTTCAAAGTAAAACTGTAATTTTTATGCATATTACAAAAATATTTGCCACGTATGGTGCACAATTTGACCGCAGTCTTACGTGTATTACATTTTTACTTCTATTAGCTCTATTATGCTGCTATTATGTTTTGGTCGCTCGGGTAAAGTTAGAATAACACGCATTATGTTGTAATAATAATCGCTGTAATAATATCAGAAGTACCAGAAATAATGGATTATGTTCTTTCTAACGGCTAACATTCCTTTTGGCAAATACTATGTTTGTAATTAAGCAATGAACACTCTCCAGATCTCCTCGCCAGATCTCGAACGCTAACAGAGATTGCGAAATGGCACGGTGAAGTCTCAAGGAGGACTGCCATAAATAGCGTCAACAAATTATCGGCGGTGATCCCACCGATATCTTCCCAACAAATCACATCCGGGTTAGAAATCATCCCATCCGGGTTAGAAAAGTTTTAGTTGACAAAGGGTTGCAGAGTTCAAGAAAAATTGACGTTAACAATGTTTTATACAACAATTTACCCCTATGAGAGACTTCGCCTCTAAACACTGCGCAGCTGCTGAAAGTAGAATCTGATGAAAGTTGAATCTGCTGAAAGTTGAATCTGTTGAGAGTAGAATCTGTTGAGAGTAGAATCTGCTGAGAGTAGAATCTGCAAAGAGTAGAATCTGTTGAGAGTAGAATCTGTTTAGAGTTGAATCTACTTAAAGTAGAATCTTCTGAGAGTTGAATCTCCTGAGAGTAGAATCTGTTGAGAGTAGAATCTGCTGAAAGTAGAATCTACTTAAAGTAGAATCTTCTGAGAGTAGAATCTGTTGATAGTCGAATCTGCTGAGAGTAGAATCTACTGAGAGCAGAATCTGTTGAGAGTAGAATCTACTTAAAGTAGGATCTGCTGAGAGTAGAATCTGTTGAGAGTTGATTCTGCTGAGAGTTCAATCTGCACGACCCAGATTGAAAACCCATACAAAGTGGATGTTTTCGAAGATCCCTGGAAATTGTCGCTTGAAGTTTGGAATGTGTTTTGTGTGGTACTATTAGCAAGTGGCGTGCTGTTACGTTATGATGGACTAAGTACATATGGGGAAACACAAGTACAAGTAGGTCAATCCTCTATGTATCAAAAGAATTTTAAGAAATAACAAATTATCCTGAATTAAATCACTGAAATTGTTTATATGATGAGACCAACGGAAACAACTGTCAGAAAGACCGTTCAGAAAGCAATGGCACACTAATGTACCTATTTATATTGCCTAGAAAATCACTGCAGCCACAAAATGATGGGTTGATAGCTATTCTGAATAGGATACACTACCAATTATGGTTATTTCAAGGACATCTACTAAATTATGTCAGCAATTTCAAGGACATCTGCTAAACTATGTCATCAATTTCAAGGACATCTACTAAATTATGTCATCAATTTCAAGGACATCTGCTAAATTATGTCATCAATTTCAAGGACATCTGCTAAATTATGTCATCAATTTCAAGGACATCTACTAAATTATGTCATCAATTTCAAGTACATCTACTAAATTATGTCAGCAATTTCACAACTCGCCTACAAAATATGAGTATAAAAAAAGGAGAACATAACTACATCATCTATCTGAAATTCTTAAACAGCGCTTCATCTCATCATCAGTTACCTTCCCCACGTTATCTCATCATCAGTTACCTTCCCCAGCTTTATCTCATCATCAGTTGCCGTCCTCGCTTTATCTCATCATCAGTTGCCGTCCTCGCTTTATCTCATCATCAGTTGCCGTCCCCGCTTTATCTCATCATCAATTGCCGTCCCCGCTTCAAATGATGGCTGCAAAGTTTTCACAACATTTATAAAAACTTCATAAATAAATATATAATAATGGCATTTGTTAGGAAAATAGCACATGATATAATAATGACATTTGTAAGAAGATAACACATGATATAATGACATTTGTTAAAAGATAACACATCATATAATATTGACATTCGTTGGGAAGATAACACATGCTATAATAATGTCATTTGATGGCAAAATAGCATATGCTATATCAACGACAAGTGATGGCAAGATAACACATGATTGAATACGCGACGGAGTCTTGATTCGTGGCGAGAGACCAGTATCACACGGGACATTTTCATTGAAGTGTTTCTTTTTCCGTTCCAATAGCCATCCAAGTGTATGCAGACTGATGCTGATTTCAATCAGATGCTGATGATATGTTTTAAATGTGTCTAGGGATGACACACATTCTCCCCTCACCTTTTGTCCCTCCCAGTTATGCTATTCTGTATACATATACCTTATCACATCTATAGTGCGTTCATAAATAGTTGTCCACCGACATTGTCTATTTTCTCCGTAATTACAGAACGTATAGGCTTCATATTTTGCATGAATGCATTATTTCTTAACTACGTTATAGAATTATGATTAATTATTATTTACATTGAATGGATTTATCACAGCAGTAGCTACGAATTCCGTTTTTAAGATAGTACTGGTTTTATTGTATGTGGAAAAGAAATTGTACAGTAATTGCTGGTATAGGCGTATCGTTAATATATCTCATAGCATGGGTAAAAATGAAGTACAGTATTCCGAATGTAATATCTTTCTTTCGTTGCATTGAGATTATATGTAGTGATATATACATTTAACAGTTACATGTGTATATAATTGTATAATTGTGGAAAGTCTTCGCTCTGTGTACATTCTATACCATTAACAGTAACTCCGATTTCAGGTGCATTTCAGTAAGTGGAGTATGTTCTTTTCTAAGCCATATGTTAATATCTTCCTTCGTAGATGAGGTTGTAAGGATCTTATATTCATATGCAATAACATTACGGTAGGAAGCTTGCCCATAACCAGGCAGGATGTTCTATCTAATGATGGAAGTAGTCTTTTCTGTCCAATCTCTAAATATATTACCATTCATCTCAGCATGATAAGTCTCGATTATCGGTAGATTTGGAAATGAAAATGAGTTCAGCATTATTCAAAAGAACATTTTGTCTGCTACCTGCATTTGCCATTATTAATCTTTGACATTTTCTGCTGGTTACATATCTTTTAATAGTTCCATCTACAGATGGCCATTCCTTTTTATTAGTGTGATGGGCGGTAATCCACGTTTCATCCGTATATACAATATCTTAGGGAGCCGCGTAGCGCTGTGGTTAGAGCACTGGCTTCGCATACAAGTGGTCCTGGTTTCACTCCCCAGTTGAGGCGGAAATGTTTTTCAGATCGCAACGGCTTCCAGGTCGACCCAGCCTTAAATGGCTACCAGATTAATCCGGGAAATAAAAATTGTGAGGGAGAGGAGATGGCTACCGCCCTCATTGTAGAGCCTCTGAAATGTGATATCGCTAATATCTCGCACCCCAACGGCATTAATAATTTTTATGAGTTGCTTCACTTTTTTTACAATATCACAATTTTCTTTACGCATCTCACTGATTTGTCTCAGATATTTACTTCTCATAGTTTCTAAATGTGGTTTTCTCACAAGACGCTTCTGCTACATGTATGTAATTTAGTTTTAGAAATGTGAATGTCGTTGTTCTTTTCTGTATAAATTGTCAATGTCGTTAATGTCAAAGCTTCTTTGCAATCCAAAAGTCTACAAATTTTTCTCTTAATTATTTTCTTCAACAAAATTATCTACAACATTTTATCGTCCTCTCGATTCTTTTTTTTTTTAAACTACGGTTATCTTCGCATAACAACCTTGACAGTGTGAAATACTATGAAATAGAGTTCTGCGTCGCGCCTTTTGTGAAAAATATTTGTACAATCTCATAGTTATTAGTGCAATGAATTTAACTTTCAAAGACATGTTTGTAATATAGTTGTAAATGCTGCTTTACGTAATTATTTACAAAACCATGATATATGAAGAAATCACTATAAAAACACGTTGAATATGAGCTACACCTTTGAGGAAAATGACATCTGCTATTATTTTAATATAATAAACAATGGAATCTCTAAACAAAATGCTTACTTAACGTGGCACACATGTAAATATGAATTGACGTTTTAAGATCGTGCTATTCAATGCATGAAGATGTTCACTAAAGACATTTAGCGGTAATATAATATAATCAATGATGACGTCTTCTTATATAATCGTGCATATAATTGGCTAGTACATTCACACTTTGCCTAACAGCCAATGAATAGCAAGAATGCAAAATACAACAATAAACAAATAATACGCAATTCTCTTCATTGACAAAAAATATAGTAATTTTCAATGTAAACCCGTCTATTATTACGACTATCAAAAGAAAAGTATTGCTACCTTAAAAACGGCATTCGTAGCGACTGCTGTGATACATCTGTTCAATGTAGATAATAATAATGTAGATAATTATAATTAATGATAACTCTGTAACGTGGTTAAGAAATAATGCACTCATGCAAAATATGAAGCCTATACGTTCGGTAGTTACGGACAAAATAGACAATATCGGTGGACAACTATTTATGAACGCGCTATAGTATGATGTGTGTAGTACACTATAATAACAAGTTGTTGAATTTACTCTTAACAACACTAGAGATATCAGATCAAACTTTGCCTATAGTGTATGCAAAGTGTCATCAGAGTATATGAGTACCATACATGGCATTAAAGTTTGATATTGTCTATTTGTTACACTATACACAGTGAATATCATATGAGATAATGTATATCACTGTGCTAAACCGAGTGGTATGGTTATGATCTGTGCGCTTCAGTACCCGCATATTATCAGATCAACGTTTTAACATCTGCCACGTTTGCTATGCAGCGTGCAATCTGGAAATCAATAATGATATATTCCTTGATGTCGAAAAGATGACTGTAGTTGTACCTGTTGTATGCATCTTCCATGTGTCTTTAATAAGATATGTTACAGGAAACATAAGATCAATGTGGATCAATTGTGCATAACAGAATTAATGTAGTAGCGGTTCATTTAAAGTGGGAGAAAGGGTATATTACAAAAGGTTCTGTAGAGAATCTAAACTGGAGCCCCGATGGGAGCAGTGCTACTTCGTGCTAGAAAAGACGGGACCTGCATCCTATACCATAACGCACCAAGCGAAGGGACGTACGGTGATGATCACGTGCAGCACCTTTAGAAGAAAGAAAACCGTTGGGACCGGCCAAAGAAAGAACCTAGAGTGTGGGCTCGATGCAAAGCCACGTACGTCTGGCCTCCTAGCGAAGAAGAATACGAGATGGAACTTAGCTTCCGAGTGGAGGAAGAGGCAGCACCTGCGAAACTCGAAGAGATTGACGTACAACCGGGAGACAGCGAGGATACGAGTCGATAGGCGCAGATCCAGGAGAGGAGGATGATCTCCGATAGATAGACCCAAGTCCAGAGGAGCTCCGTGAGCCGGATGAGACAGTAACGGAAAACAATCAGGACGAGATAGCGAGTGAGGGCCATGAGGAAGAAGAAGAGGAAGAATAGGACGAGGCAACAAGTGAGAGCCATGAGAAGGTGTAGGAAGATGAAGAGAAGGACGACGACAACCACGGAAAAGGATTCGATAGGACGGACGCGGTAAATAGACCGAAATACGTTCCAAACAAGTTCCAAAATACCCGTGTCGCGAGTAGAAGGCGGGACGGCTGCACACACAGCAAGGATCTTGGACGAGGGGATGCGGATCGGCACATGGCAGATAGATGAACGCCTGACCCTTTAGCAGAGGCATCGTTACAAATACAAGTAATAGAGAGATGACACATGATAGACCAAGCGTTATCATATGCCCACACTCTCATGGCACAACGAGGCTTACACCAACGACATTCCAGCCAGTAACGGTACGAGTTACTATGTATTGTTCAGGCATTATGCACGGACAAAGCTTGATGTAATTGACCGGGTCAACAAACTTCACCAGAGAATAACGTGGGAAGTAAAAAGTGTGCGCGAGGTATAAGTCAGGTGAGGACAATGTAGAGATTTATAGAGAGGTGTCGAGATTGTTGGAGCAGTACAGCTTCAATACAGTGCTAGTAGGCACATGTGCTGAATCAATGATTGGTTGTCAACTTCACAATACCAGTGGGGAGATGTGAGAGACCCACTGCAATCGTTTCGACTTTGAAAACATAGTGTAAATATAAGGATACTGTGCGTGAAAGTTTGAATTTTTAATGTCCTTGTGGTTGGTGTGTGCGAGAAATTGGTAGGGCGCGAGGCCGCATAGGTGATTAATATAATTATACCAGAGATTGTTAATTTCCATATCTAGAGCTGGTAGAGGGGGCATGTAGCCTTTATCGGCACGGAGTATGAGTAAGTTGTGAGGCATTAGAGCGGATAGACCATAAGGAGAACTTTATTATGTAGAACACAATAATGTTTTTATTGGGCATTGGATGCAGTTGTGCCAGAGTTGGGTAGGCAAATCTCAGCAGGAAAGGAGAATCCTTCACAAGCTAGGGGCATCGCAGTAAATAGTGAGAACCCTTCACCAACAACGAAATATTGACGGTATGAAATGTCACTATACGTTGCGTGGCCAGCCCTTATGGATCATGTGTAATAATATTATCAATATCTGCCTCCGGTCATAATTAGTCGCTACAGATGATGTAGACTGGAAAATGCAAAGATGGAATGGTGTGTCAATAAGCATTGTTCTTCGGACACTGTCGTGACAACAAGCGTACAGGTATACAACCAAACAACGTATGAATGTGCAAACGTGTGTTTATTTAATGACGTCACACCTTTGTGTATAATGAAAAAAGGGCGCGGCTGAGAACAGATGGGAGCATGTGAGATGTATGAAGTATTTTTGATTGGTTGAAAGTTTTTGCGAAGTTGGAGAGAACGTAGAAATTTGGGATTGGAGAACATTGGATATTGGAGATTCGGAAAGATACGTATCTATCAATTTATGCTCATGCGTACTGAGTACACTATATTTCGGATCTGAAACATAGACTACCTACTACATGCATGAGAGGAGACTTACTATATTTTTATCTAAGATGTCTCCGCAAGATTTTAAACATTAAATGGCACGACAAATCTACCAGCATGAAAGTATTGCGCCGCACTCAGCTACCATCTGTCATGGAAACACTTAGTATAAATAGATTGGTTGGGTGACGTCCGCAGAGGGCAGAAAAGCAGCATCCCAAAACAAGTACTATTCATGGGCCTGGCCGAAGGTCTTCGAGCCTGCGGTAGACCAATGCTGAGGTATAAAGACTTCTGTAAATCCTCAATGATAGGTTTCCACACAAAATTCAAAACATGGGAAAACACGGTCGAAATTCAGGATGTCTGGAGACCAGAACCTGCGTGCGGAAGCAGCATTGTTAAGAAATAATATGTTTAAAGATATGGAAGAAAATAATAAAAAGACGCAAACAAAAATCTTCCGTTGCTGCGATATGATCTCTTGAAAAGTCTCCATTCCTGAGAAAATGTTCAAGTACCAATCTTCTTATTGCTAAATGACCGTCAGCAAGATACAAAAAGCCATACACGAGCACATTATTATCATCTTCCTCGACGACACATTTTTGTGGGAAGGTTGATTGTAACTTATAGTGCTCACGATTCTATCCTCTGTGCTGCTCAATATTCTTATTCAGTGTGACTTATAAAATAGAATATAGGGAACGAAATGTACATATTTGTACAGAAGACCACCGTGTACTGATGGATAATATCGTCTATAAAAAATGAGTTTTGACGCTACATGTAAATCTAGGCAATATTTTATTCATTTTGAAGAACTGATTGAAGAAAGAAATATGTACAACTCAGTCCGAGATGTTTATTTTTCTTACGATATTTATCGTTTTCTTTACTATCTATTCACATAAAATGGTAGTCAACATTGGTACATGGACGACGTGGCCAATAAAAAAGAATATTGTCATCGCTGTTATAATAGTACTCACAGAAGTTCTAGATTAATTAGACGACTCACTAATGCCACCTAGTTCTTTTTGTAGGTTTCAACGCTTGTTTTTGCGCACTTCTATCTCCTGACAGTATTCAGGAATAGCATCAACATGTTACAGGTCTCTAATAATGAAGAACAAAGATTATAAATGGGAATCGAATAAAAGACCGTGACTTATTATTGCTGCTTCTTATTTCCAACTGCTACAAACAAGTACAACTTTCCGCTGAATCAAAACTGGGCAAATCGAGTTGACAAAAGAGATTCATATTGAGTTTCAAGAGAATCCAGCAGAAAATGCACATAAACCCTTTTATATGCTTCCACCATATCAGTTCTGACTGCATATCACTCAATATTCTCTTGAAAACCCTCATTAACATCATGAGCACAGATAGCTGCATTAACCATATCTGTACTCAACGATATTCTCCAAGTAATAAACCATAAAGGATGCATTCACTCAAGCTAACATTGAAATTTGTCATTTTTTTTTAATAATCTTTTCCAGCAGTTTACCAAAACCTTGCTTGTGTTTATTACTCGATACCCCAACTTAATATGATTATTAACAGTCTTAGTGCTAGTGTAACAACCGCGATCTGAAACTTTAGTTAAGAGTGTACAGAAATGGTTATTGTCTTTTTCTGCGGACATATCGTTGGAGACGAAGGTACTGTACTAGTAGTCATCAACACATTTTAAACGAAACAAATTTTAGGGGAAAGACGTTTGCCAATGACTAGTGTACAAAGGGACATAAAAACATATTATATAAGGGATACAAGCAGAAATAATGCAATACGTTTTATTGGGACAAGTAATTTTGAAAAAAAACGATAGTAGAGTGAAATGTGATGTCTGTGGTTGATGTCCTTAATGTCAACATTAATTGTGCATGACAAATTTCAAGATATTGTAGAGATGTGACACAGAATGTATTGTTTCTCCATTCCACGTTACACCAAACTCATTCAATGTGCAGAGCTCCGTTATTTTCAGTGTGCTTCCGTAACAATCGATGGGTCAGTGTGCTTCCGTAACAATCGATGGGTACGGCCTGATATAACCAAAATAGACTTCTGTCTTAGGTTGAAAGGGTCGTGCCTCAGCTAAGAGGCTTAATCCCCCATTTAACAAGCAAACAATCGATGGGGTCTTTGTTACCTCTAATATTTTATGGTAGTGTGTCCTGATATAACCTAATTGGACTTTGTCCGCTGGTTGAAAGGGGCACGCCTCTCCAAAAGAGAGGCAAACTCATTAACTACCTACCAACGCGTAACAGACTAATACTTACACGGGGTCTTTGTTACCTCTAATATTTTATGATAGTGTGTCCTGATATAACCTAATTGGACTTTGTCCGCTGGTTGAAAGGGGCACTCCTCTCCAAAAGAGAGGCAAACTCATTAACTACCAGCGTTACAGAAGTATGAGAGCGCTGATTTTCACTTGTATCGAAACAGTGAAACAGATTATGATTAAATAACACATACGGAAGAAAGATAGATACAGAATATCTTATTGTAAGAATTGGAGAACACTACGGGTCCCCTCCAGTACTAGCTTAGTTTTGACGAAAGGTGTCTGGGGCCACCTATAAACAGTGCGTGTTTATATGACGTAGCATAGCCTTATTTGGTAATGCACAAACACTTAGACATGCGCAGATGAATCCTATTCATTTCCACTTTAGATAGAGGTAATTTTAGTGACACTGAGTCTTTCGGAAGCATGTATATGGACATTTTGAAAGAGGGAAAAGTTGAAAATTCGCATGTCCCTTCGGCATATAGCCATGATTGGCGTAGCGACTTCGATGAAATTGTTGGACATATAGGCCTAGCTGATAATGTGAGTGTGTTAGACGTGTTTTGAGAGGTAAGTTGATTTTTACAATAGAATATAGTATTCATCATGCTGTTTACATGATTTAGATGGTGAATATCGACTGTGTTGGAGCAATAAAAAATGACTAGTTCTATCTTTTAGATAACGATTTATGGCAAATCTATGAGGTTCATTCATTCTTACCAGTGACATGATGATTTGACAATGAAACCACATAAATACTATTTGAATTAGGTGTATTTTACAGGGTAATTTTTAAATATTTTTTTCCTTTTATCTGTTATAATTTCTTTTTTGTTTGTTGTTAAAAATCATCTTTACTACTTTCTAATACGTCTGGTATCACACACACACGTAACGAAATTGCACCAATATATGCAGCATTCAATTCTTTATTTATATGTACAAATATTTATTAATTATCTCTTAAAATTATTTTTAAAACAGTCACAATCAATAACACAAACTCTCAAAAAAGAATTCAGTGGCAGTGGGAAGTTTTTTGATGTGTAAACACAGCTTGCTAAAGGTTTAAATAACACGGAAGAAAGATAGATACAGAATATGTTATTGTAAGAATGGGTGAACACCAAAATTTTCACCTCAGGTGTAAATATGTAAAACCTCTTATGTAGTATTTTATCAGTGTGAAAGAGCATTTCAACAAATTTTCAGAGACTATTGTATAAAATAAAGTATATATGTGAGTGTGTATATATACATCCATATGCATATTTATCTCATTAAAAAAATTATAACAAAATAATTAAAATAATAATAAAAAAATTATGAACAGTACCTCAACACCAGCGACATCAAAACCGGACGAGTTATTGAAAATTAACAACAAGAGTCCTACCAGGAAGTCAACAACAGATCAGTAGTCAAGAAAGAACCGGTCAACGAAAAATATTCAATCAATAGCTTCCAGGATTATCAAGACAAGACACCAAACCAAAAGTATCCAGAATAACCACGGAAGCAAGTAACAGCAAACCAGGATCCAAAACACCATTTAATGATTTATCAAAACAGTCATTTTTAGGGCTAATCTTTAATCCCCCCCCCTCCACCTACTATTTAATGTCCTTTTCAGGACAGACCAGAACCCAGGTCACTCCCTCAGTCCCTAACAGGACACCACCCAGATTATTCGACCACAAGATACGCCCTGATATAACCAAAGAAAATTATTTAACGGTTGAAAAAGGCGTGACTTTCTCAAGAAAGCCAAATCCAGTAATAAACAAACAAACAAACAAACGCGTAACGTTTATGAAGTCTCTCTGTTACCTCTCATATTTTATGGTAGTGTCCTGATATAGCCTAATTGGACTTTGTTGTCTTCTGGTTGAAAACGCACGCCTCTCCAAAAGAGAGGCAAACGCATTAACTAACTACCAACGTGTAGTGAAACGCCAATCATTTCTTCTGTCCGCTCATCATTTATGCGCGCTACTCACTGAGAGCCCCATTCTTCCTCCTTTCTCCCCCCCCCCCAGGATTACGCACGTTGAAGGAATGTAGAGTACATATATTATTAACAAGTAGTACTTTTTCTGCTTTGTAGATTCTGCGTATTTCTGGACTCAATATGTTAACCGAGTTGTTAACCGATATGTTTGAGTTAGCAGCAGCCATGTTTGTTATTGTAGCAACAAATACCAGCGAATTGTCATGCGCAGTGACTATCTAAAATGTGGGATTAATAAACAGAACGGTGCGTTGATGTACTTCCCATGGATGACGAAAAGATGCAGGCCAGAAGACATTGCACCTTTCTCGTTTTCTGACAAACTCCTAGGTGGTGGGGTATGTTGAATGTGCCGTTTTCTGACAAAATACTAGGTGGTGGGGTATATTGAATGTACCATCACTGCAGATTGGTCAACAAACTCACAAAAGAATGATGTGCTTGTTTGCTTAGAAATATATGCTTCTGGAAGGACGTGATAATTCTGGGATATTGCCACTCTGAAAATAGTATCTTCGAGACAAAATAACGTCTAAAGTCCATGTATTATCACAGATAGTCACACTGTGGTTCTGTTAAAAAGGTTATGGGCCGTTAATAGGTACATGCTCACAGATAAAAGTATGACATCATCATATTCAGGCTTAGATAAAAAAAACCTTCATATTATCACTCATTTAGTAATCAACAATAACATTATTTTTAATATGTTTATTATTGGTTGGTTGGTTAGTTGTTGGTTCTTTGGTTGGATAGTTGATTATTTGGTTGATTGGATGGTTGGTGTGTTGATTAGTAGGATGGTTAGTTTGTTTGTCAGTTGGCTATTTATAGATGGGCTTAATGGTTGTCTTTCCAGTTGGTTGGTAAGTTGGCTGGTTGGTTTGATTTCATGGTACGTTGAATGGTTTCTTGGTTAGTTCGTTTTATTTTTAATTGGCTGGTTAGATGTTTGGATGGTTTCCTGGCTGGGTTGTTGGTTAGTTAGTTGGTTGGTTGGTATGATGGTGGGTTTGCTTTTTGATTGGTTGGTTGCTAATCAGGCTTTCCATGTGTTCATACCTCTTGACCCAACTTTTATTATTAAACAAGCATGTTAGTTCCTCATTCTTGTTATCATTGAGTGCAAGTAATCGGTGTAATAAATCAATGGCAGTCTTGTGTGTGTGTGTGCGCGCGCGTGTGTGTGTGTGTGTAAGGTAGATAATGATAGATCCCATGACAGCAACCTTCCGTTGGGAATGACGTTAACTCTTCCTGTACGGACCACAGCTGAGACTGTCAGCGGTATAGAAGACCTTCCAACAGAATTAACAAGGTCCCCATTCGCTACGTTTTAATTATTGTTTGGCTTTTAGTTGGTCAACAAAGATTGTAAACCATCTGTAAAAGTTGGTAAACCATCCTGACACAATGTAGAGAACACTGTGAGAGTAGTACCCCTGGTATACAGACTGTGCTGAACTGCTGTTTCACTAAAATAAACTCTTTGTCCATGTGTTGACTTGGTTGAAAATTAGCAACTTCATTGTGTACATATACATTTTGTTGCTGTAGAGTAGTTATAACTACATCAGATCTATTGTTCACGCACTTGCAGAAATATTTTGTTGACTTCACAGAATTGCGATACTCAATGTAAATCTGTGCGTTGAAATATTGGTACATAGTAATGTATAGTCTATCTACGTATTCTCAAATTCATGCAGTCACATAGTTGCTGTAAAACCAGCATCATCTGGTTTTCTTCTTCCATATGTCCATCGTGTCCAGTCTGAGTTTCTGTAAAGAATGATTTGGGTAGTTTTTTTAAATATTTATTGTCTTTCATACGTGTCAGTTTTAAATTTAGAGGTAGGTAGACATGATGCATTTACTATTCGTTTTTAACCCTTAAAACCCGAGATCCCCAAATTCCAGGATTTACACAAAATATAGTTTCCACGAGATATAATTTTTTTGTGTGGGTATTTAGACTTCACAAAACATTACCTCATATTAATTATTATGGATAATTCGATTTTGGTTGTTTTTTTCTGACGTCACGATGTGCGCTTTGTATTATGGATAGCTGCGTCAAAAAATTGCGTACACGTGTTGACAATGTCTACAGTAGTGTTATGATTTTAAGCCACAACGACGTGTTGAATATCCCGATTTTGTGTTTTCAAAAACAGCTGAACAGTTTGTTGAGTTTGCGTTTGATGATTCAAAGGACGCTGAAATAGATTTAAATGATGATTGTTTTGAAAATGATATGGAAAAAAAATCAGAAGAATGGCTTGAGCTTTAGAGACTCTTGTTCGTAAGAAGGTCTATATATTGCGACAGTTGTGGTTATGTTAGTTCATTAGTGGGGCAACCAACAAGCTGTGGAAGGGACGTTTTCTAGATATTGTATCAGGTAAATTTGATTTAGATTGGTCTCCTGCTAATATGTTTGCACACACGTGTAAAGTAGACACAGCTGCAAAGCGAGGACTATGTAGTATGCTGAAAAGATAGGTCTAATAACATTCCAGAATCTGGTTTTTTTCGGATAGTAAAGCTATTACATTTTTAGAAATATTCCTGAATATTAATTTCTGGCGCAATTACATTTATGCACCTACATATGCTTATAAATGTTTGATTGCACCATCCAAAAGTTTATATCCCCACTTTTCAACCAATTATTCAAACCGTGGCATATAAGGACAGACCTTTCAAAATAGTAAAGACCACATTTTTTTTGCAGTTATTGTAGGGCCTATCACCTATCTGAGCTTAACGGAAAGGTCGACTTGCTGGGAGAACTGGCACATAATGGAAGAACACTGGAATTCTTAAGGTATGTCAATATTACATAACATTAAAAAAATGTATGTCTTGTTTCTGTTAAAATAATTCAGATATGTTGAGGTGTTGCTTTTCTGTATTTTTAGATCAGGAGCTCATGGTAATGAGATTTTAAGGGTAAGTTGACCAGGGTTCAATGAGTTAGTTATTTAACGTAGATCCGTGTCTATGTGTGTATCTGGAAGCTCAGCTGTGATAAACGAATTAGTTTCACTAGCCTTAATTTTAGTACTAAAAAAATGAGACTATGAGCATGATGCAATCCTATTTTTGTTGTTGCTGTCATTCTATAGTTTACACGTGAGATTTCACAGGGCCAAAAACCTTGTGTTTCATGATAAAATACATCAATTTTAATCAAACGAAATACTCTTGACTGTCCGATCATATCTGTGAATGTCCAAGTAGTTATTCATCATTTATTTCTTGATATTGTGCATTCCATGTAAATGGGATGAAGAGGTTAACTGTACCAAAAGTGCGAATGTCTTTCATTGCATCATATGCCCTTTCATGCAAATAACGTGGTCCTCCTGTAAAACTTGATGGAAAAATGCAAACTTGACCAATATCAGCAGCAACTGCATTATTATCCAACTCTAAACATCGGAATACTTTAACAATTACCTTTAGGACAATATTAGAGGTCTAAACTAATTTAATGAATGGCAGGAACCATCAACATATCCTAGGCTAGACCAAGTATATATATATATATATAGCTGCCAATTTCGTCGATATGGCCTGTTAAAAGATATACCCGCTAATAAATAGCTTTCTGTTAATGTTGGCGGGGAATGTGGCAGACGAAAACTTTTGTTCATAAATAAATTATAAATTAATCAGATCTTGATGACGTTATGAAATCAATTGATAAACATAATTTTCATACAATGTCAAATTTCTTTATACAATGCCGTAGATAAGGGTGGGGGGGGGTCATTTTATATGAATATTCTTCTTCAGCGTTCATTCTCAAACTCGCACTGGAGCTCTCTTGTAGCAGGACAATGGTCCAACTAGATTTCCAGTAGGATATAGTCCAGAAAATGGAAATGCGATGTGTCGCCATTTGAATTGCGCAAATGGCCCGACACATCCGCCTTCGGGGATATGAATATAAATGAGATATTTTAACAAACAGTAACATCAAGTCAAAAGATAAGCCACATTAACAAACAGTAACATCAAATCAATAAATTTGTACGCATTGAACAAGGAAAAATAGTCTCAATGGACTGTACGGCAAATCCAGGTTTATGACTGAATCCATTTTTTTTTTCAACACGCAACACTAAGCCAAGACAGCTCAGTTTTGAAGACTGCTAGGAGACAGATAACTCAACATATGAATCTCCTAGAAAGCATTTCAGACTCAACATTTGAGGCTGTTAAAGAACAGAGAAACTCAATATCTAAGACTTACAGAATAATCTACTCAATATCTAAGACTTACAGAATAATCTACTCAATATCTAAGACTTACAGAATAATCTACTCAATATCTAAGAGAGCTACAGGAAACAAATTTACTATTTTATAGTCCCAGTTTTCATATAATAAAATTGGACTCACGTTTATATGTGAAAATAGCGTGCCTCACCAAGTCCTTTGTTACAGAAACAGCTTCCATCGCAGATGAATTATTCAACAGAATTACATCATTACCCAGAGCGTTATCAGCTATTAATTGAAGAAATGCTGGTTTTGCATTTTGACCATATCAAAATCAACATTGTCTACTAAGAGCAATTATATAATTGTGAAACGTGTCACTGTCTCTGAAATAGTAGAAATATACTTCACCCTTTGATAAGGTAGAAATGTGTGCAATATTAAATAATGTTGTTGCCTGTATTGACACACGGATTCGAAAGCTTAAAATCCACATAAACAATGGGCACTAAATTAGTCGCATTTGAAAACAAGTGACTTCAAAGAAAATTAAACATGAAATATATCATATTTTAAAACAAGAAATTCACTGAGAGAAGAAACAAACCAAGAATTTGTGTCACGTTTTCGAATAAGAGAACGCTAGGATTACATCGCCCATGTATTTAGAAGGGATGGAAACAAACATCCTAAACATATCATCATGTGGAAGGAACAGGGGGAAAAAAGTAGGTTGCCTAAAAGAAAATATGCAGAACAATCAACAGAGAAATGTCAATATTGGGCATAAGCATTACGAAAGAAGGACAGCAACTAGTAACAATGTGCTAAACATGAAAATAAATGACTACTGTCATATGTGCCATTATTGGCCATAAAGGCACTAACTAACTAAAGTAAGTTGTTAGCGACTTAACGTTTAGGTATGTCACTATAAGGTCTCATCGTTCTAATAATTTTTTAATGTTGAAAAAATGTTAACGAGATAGTGAGTCTGACTAGAAAAGCGATATTTTTATCGAAACTACCAGCTAACTACTAATACAGGCACATTGTTCCTTCTAATAATAATACACAGTGGTGAGCACAAACTTAAACGTAATAATACTGTGTAGGTAGATAGGCATTTTCTAATATCCACAAATAAAACAGAAGTAATGGTTGTTTAAAAAAAAATACACACCGCCAAAATGCAGTAGTAATATCAAAGATGAAAAAATTAAATCAAGTGGATAAAATCAAGTATCTTGGCACCATTTTAACACCAGATGGCTGGTGCTCCAATGAGATCAAGAACGGGATAGCACATGCCAAAACAACATTTCAAAAAATGAGAAACTATCTATGCAATGGAGTAATATTAATGTATACGCGAGTTCGAGTGCTAGGATGTCATAGTGAGCCAATACATCATTATGGAAGGAAGCATGGACAGTAAACAAAAGTGCCTAAGATAAGCTGGAGGCAACTGAGATGTGGTTTTTAAGAAGAGTGATGATTATATCATGGAAATCCTCAGAGATGCCGGAGTAAGACGACAAATTAGAAGCAGACAATCAACATTTTAGTGCATATTATGCGAAAATCATAAATTAAACATTTTAATAAGCACCGGAAAGATCAAGGGGAGAAGAGACAGAAGAAGACAAAGAGAAATTTCTGGGTGAGTTGTCACTGTTGCGCAAAAAGGTGTCAGCAACTGCACTTATTAGCAACACAAGAGACAGAGCGTTGTGGAGAAACATGATGGCCTACGCCACTCGTCATGGTACTTGATTGATTGAGATAGACAGGCACGTAGTGGAATAGGTTGGTAATAAATGATATGTAGGTAGTTATAGTTAAATAGGTAGGTATAGATAAGTAGGTAGGTATAGATACATAAGTAGGTGTAGATAAGTAGGTAGGTATAGTTAAGCGACTTTATAGATAAGTCTTGCCTTGTCTTATCCATGTGTACGACCAGCGCCATGGGGAGCCGAAGCCTTCTGCCGTTTGCTAACTTGGTGTTCTAGTATTTCTCTGATATCATCTATCTACTCTTCGTCTGGGTCTTGTCCCATATTTCCTAATTTGATATGATCTTCTGTTGAAGATTATCGATAGAATGTCATCAGGTTCCATTCTGATCAGCTTTTCAAATCAATATTTGAACCATTTGATTTTGTGAGCGTCTATGTATTATTTGCACGATATTGTTTTCATCATATTTCTTATAGTGTCATTGTCTATTCTATCTCTTTTTGTTATCCACAGTGCTGTCCTCAAATATTTAATTTAGCATACGGCGAGTTTATGTTCTAGTTTCTCTGTCAGAGTCGTAATCTGGTATTGGTAGCACAGTGTCGGTATGAACACTGAGTTTATTAACGTTCTTTTGGAGATCATGTTGCTGTTCTGGTGTTTCAGCAGTGGTGTTAATTGGTATACAACGGAGTTTGCTTTCTGACAATGTGTCTCTGTTTCTCTATCCAGTCTCCCGTCTTCCGAGAACACTTAAATTCCTTACTTGGTTGAGTTTTTGCCGACTATGTATATTTTTTTAGTGCGGATTGATTTCTGCAAAGCTTACGTATAGATAAGATTACTTATAGATAAGTAGATATGTATATAAAAGTAAGTAGGTATAGTTAAGTAGATATGTACAGATAAGTAGGCAAGTATAGTTAAGTAGATAGGTCTAGATAAGTATGTAGGTATAGTTAAGTAGATAAGTCTAGATACGAATCTCAACTGTCAATTACTGCATGTTTCTCGTTAAGGAGATGAAGGAAGGGATTTTGTAGCTGTGTGATAAATTGCGATAAGTAGGTAGGTACAGATAAATTCCTAGGTATAGAAAAGTAGCTAGGTTTATAAACGTGGGAATTTATAGATAAGTAGATTTTTATAGATAAGTAGATAGGTATCGATAAATAGATAGGTTTATATAAGTAGATAGGTGTGTTTTTATAGATAATAGGTAGGTATAGATAAGTAGGTTTCTATGTAGATAGGTAGACAGATATATAGATAGTTCGTTAGGTAGGTATGATGGTAGATAAGATAGATAAGCAGGTTGGTAGTTTGCGGCTGTTCATAACTTACGTCAAAAGTTTTTTTTACAATTTTTACCTCCTCCCAATGTCAACAGACTGTCAAAAAATAAGGTATAACCCTACTTAATTATTTAAAACCAAAATGTACCCTTCACTTACGAAAAAAAAGTAATTTTTCCTGATTAAAAAAAATTAAATAGCAAATTAAAACGATTAATTGGTAGGCCTAAATTTTTGAAAAATGTTGTTGACGTCAACTTTTGTCAAACCCCTCCTTCTCCCATGTTAACAACTGTCAAACTTACTCAGAGCCCGTGACCCTTCTAATTATTGCCGTCTTTTATGGTCAGCTCCCTATGTAGGTATATATATAAATCTATAGGTGTATATTACGTTAGTAGTCAGACAATAAAGACACACTATCTTGTTTATTACACGCTACCAACAACATAGAGATTACTGGTTACGTAATCTCTATGCCAATAGAAACTTGCACACAATAAGATCGGCATCTAATCAATACCGGATGCTATCAGTGACCTTGTGAACTTATTCGATAACCTAAGGCATGGAAGGCTACTTTTGAAACCAGTTCACACTAGATACGGTCTCGTTCAACGTTACATTTTAAATATATGCCGACCAACGTTCGACTCTCTTGTTAACAAGTTTACCAGATAACAATTGATTATTTTCTTTTATGTAAGTTATTTCACATTCTAATAATACAACGTTACAATACAAGCAGCCATAACGAAGGCAGCAGGTACAGGTAATGTTTGCTGATGATGCTGCTATTACTCAATTAATTATTCAACAGAATTACATCATTACCTCGAGCGTTATCAGCTATTAATTGAAGAAATCCTGGTTCTGCATTTTCACATTGAAGAAATGATGGTTAAATTGTGCGTATTTTTTTTTACAAATTATAAATCTGCAAAAAACAATATTGTGTATATTCACACTTTTTCTTTAATATATATTAATATTCAATCAATAGCTGATAACGATCGCGGTAATGGTGTAATTCTGTTGAATAAATAATTAATAATAATAATACTGCTACTACTACTACTACAACTACTATTACTAAGTTACCGGTATGTTATAAATGAGGTGCTGGTACTGGGAATCCCACTGGGGGACATTATCTCAAAAAGTAATTAAAATACGAAAACAAATACACCTCTATGTTTGCACATAAACTAGTATCAACTATTTATTGACACTGAAATTAAATTAAAATCCTTTAAATTAAAAGCAGCAGTCACACCTTATTCAATCAGTGGCGTGCAGTTATTTTTGTTAATAGGACTAGGTTATTTTCGGTTTAATGATTGGAGTCGTCCATAATTTACCCCAACAATTAGGTAAGGGGACGGGGGAAGTTAGGGGTTCGGGAAAATTTTGTCGATTGTTGACAACGGGGAGGAGAGTTTGACATAAGTTTCCGTCAACAAACCGATATTGTATATACCAATTAAATTGTGCGGTTGTGTTTTTTACAAATTATAAATATGTAAAATAGAATATTGTGTATTTTCGTACTTTTCCTCAATATATATTAAATACATATGAAAAATATATTTGCCAGGAGTTTAGGGGAAGTTGTTTCTTTATTATTATTATTATTTTTTTTTGGACATAAACAGGCGAGCTCAGAATTCTTGAGAATGATTGAGGGGGGAGGGGGGGGTCAAAAATTGCCTTTAAAAAGTTGACGCAATTTGTGAACAGCTGCGTATGAATATTTTAATGTTATGTGAGTAAAAATAAACATCTATTAGTTGTGATATAACTAGCGTCCTGGATAATAAAAAAGAAGTACCTCCTTCTTAAATATAACCACCGTACTTTGCTCCTTCGTACTGCTAGATAATATGATCAAGTCTAATTTAATTTACACTCTAATTAAAATTAGCAATGTAATTTACTCTAGCAAAATAAATTATAATAGCTAAATATGTATAATTGGTTACAAATGCACACAAAATACAATAACAGTAATTTAATTGTCGTTTCATTGAATATAATCGGTAGAGGGAACTATACATGCATATTTCATTGAATATGATATTCTATATTTCATTATTTAATGGCATACACATTAGAAGTACGTTCATAGAAATTGATACAGTTTTTTGTAGATGCAGATTCTCACGCTATTATTTCTGTAATAAATATTACAACAGATCAGATATAATGACTCTCAAGCCACAGTCATTGTTGTAATAAATAAACCATATACGTTATAGATGGTGTAATTTAACAAATCACATTAGTCATTTAGTTGTCGGACCTGATCGGGGAGCAAAAACATAGCGATGCTATTGCTGCAACGATCATTAGAAGGCGATTAATGAGATTTTTGGGGCGGTGTTAGATGGCTCACTCTATGGGGGGGGGGGGGAACAAGGTTATCCAGAACCACGCTGAAGCCACATGTGTAATACATAAATGGACAGATATCACAGCCAAGTATTTCATTATTTAAATTACATTCGGCTGATTTGCATTTTCTTCAAAATAGTATTATTTTTATATGCACTGTTAATTCCTTAGGGACGGTGGGAATTTAAATCCCCTCGTGCTGACGGAACCCGAAAACGAAGCAAAAAAATACAAATATTGATCAGCCATGAAAATGTTTCAACAGTAAAAAAAGGATGCTTGGAGAGGATTTGGCTGTCCAATTCCATAGGTAAAATGTCCGAAATATAAGCTAATGTCGGATATGCCCTACTGAAAGACATATAGCCTATTGCTTTTTTATTATTGCTTGTCAGGGCAGGTTTTATGGAGAAATTACCTTGCATATTTGCACGAACCAGATCTTGGCATTGTTTATTTTTTTTGTGTGTGTAAGAGATAGGCAACGCCAAAACGTTTAGAAATAAGCAGAATTACATGAGATTGATAGATGTGCAGTCGTCTGTCTAAAGTTCTCCCCCTGCTTGATTCTAAGAAATAAGAAATATGAAAATTAACACACATATACAACAACAAAAAACAACGTGCCATAGTTACCATATTCTGGCGAAATTATTCAGTTGTATTTATTAATTCTAGAATAATGCGCGTTTAAACATGTTTTTAAGTTGAAAATATTTAAATACGTTTATTAGAGAAATAAACAGTCTATACGAAACTCCAAGTATGTCGGAACTTCCGGTATATTTTCTTCTTAACCGTATTGTCGGTATTATATTTCCAGGGCGATTGATATAACCAAAGTGGACTTTATTGTTGAAAAATCAGTGGACAGTTTTATAAACTTTTTATAACTTAGACGTTTTTAAAAAAACATTAATACACATGTTTAATAACAAAAAAATTTCTAAATCATTAACAGAGACAATTACAGTACTTTAATTATCACAGCGCCTGTACCCTCTCTATGCATCCTGACACGTCATTGCATGACTGTGTACTCTCTTATGCTATTCATTATGTTATTGTTGACACTACTTTTCATTTGCTAAATAATTCATTTTGAACTTTGTACTAAGCATAACTTTAACATCATGTAATTCAAGAGTCACTCCTAATCTGCGAATATTACATCCACTTGGGGTTTCTATCATATACGTTCACAGAAAACCTTCTAGATATTATCCGAACACATGATTCTTGATTAGGAACAAGCGTCGCGGCATTGGGGGCATTCCAATATATTCTCTGCTTACCGTTCCGTCAGCCATCTAAACGTGTATACGCTCAGTATCCCAGTCAGTTGCTGATTACGCGTTCTTCTGATCTTTTCGAAGATTGAGCACTTTCTTCCATCACCTCTAGTCACTCCCATTTCTAACATTCTCTGAATATGTTCATTGTCACGTTCGACTTCCTTCTCGTAGGGTATCCATGACTGCCCTAATCAATTCAATCTTGTCTCTTCTTATCTGGGTGCCGTTCACCAAAGCTTTACCAGCCAATGCATCGGCTCTTTCGTTTTCCTTGACTCCAGCATGACCATGACAGTAAATCCATGTAATGCTCTGCGCATTGTCGAGAAGAGTGACCCATTCAGTTCTGATCATACACTTTTCTATCTTGCGCAGCATACTTTGAGAGTCCGATAGAATCACTGAGTCTGTGGTTGCGTCGCCAGCTAAGTATGAGCTGCTGTCACCGTTTCTATTTCCATTCTCATACTCGATGTTGTAGTGGGGTAGGCAGCTGACTTCTCAGCTAATTTCTTCCTATTTTGGTAGGCCACGAAACCCCAACCATACCTGTTTGCTTCTTGCGCCACTAAGCCGTCTGTGTAAATTATTGTAGCATGTAGCTTCGAGTGCTGCAGTATGAGTTCTTGGTTCATTTCTTCTGTTCTGTTGGCAGCTCAGCCGCGGCACTCTCTTCCCATCTGTATCACCACTGTTGTAAATAATTTTCTCTCTTTGCCAAATTTCACCCACTCACAGACCTCTTCCCACTCCTTCCAGCTCACAAACTCTGAGAGGTATCTTCTGCTTCTGCCATCCATAACCTTCCCCTCTTGATTCGCGTTCCTTGTGTTGCTGTCTAGAGGTTGGTGTAAGACGTGATTGATCTTTATTGGCGACCTTGAAGTATTCTTTAACCTGGGCTAAATAATGCAATTTTATGTATTGATTTTAAGCTAGGTAGGTCTAGGACAGGGGTGGGCAAACTTTTTGTGCAAAGGGCCAATTTAAAAATTGTGAAGCTATTGGAGGGCCACATATATATGTATATTTTTGTTGTTAGAAGTATCGGTAAGTAATCAATTAAATATTTGTATTGTAAAGAAGGGTAGTTTTACATAATGTAGATAACTTCTGAAATTACATTTCTAACAGAATTACACTATAACAGTATATTTTCTAATATGGATAAATGGTTTTGCAAATATTTTAAAAATATTTTGTTGCATACGTTACAATATGGGTTTTATATCAATAGTTTTAATGAAGATTTAAAAAAAACACCATACACAATACAGTCACAACAGTTACAATTTTATTGATATTATTAATTTCTAATGAGATGTATGTAATTGCTTGTAAGATTGTTTAATTCCTTTGAAATCTGGAACAAGTTTACTTGTAGAAATGTGCATGACTGCATTTAAGTTGCAATCAGATAATAAAGACATATTCTTAGATTTGTTGATTTTTAAGCAAGAAAATGCATGTTCACAAATATATTTAAATCCAAATAATGACACAAATTTAGCTGCAATGTTTTTTAAGCTTGGGAATGATTGTTCAGGCAAAGAACCATAGAAATGCAACAAACATTCAGACTTAAATTTTTCCTTCAGATAATGATTGTCTTGTAATTCAAGCAACTCCAACTGTATGTTCTCTGGGGCTTTATCTGCTTCTGCACTGGGAGGAGAACGTATAACATTGAAGTGCTGCTCTAAGTTCTTGAAATCTTAAAATCTTCTTCCAAATTCTTCAACCAATACATCTAACTGAGCTTTGAATTTTTTACTCATTTCATCAGAAATAGTTTCTTGTTTCAGCAAAGGGAAAGTGACAAAACATGTTTTCACTTGCTTGTCAGGAAACCAGTGAGAGTTTGGCATGAAATGATTTTACATGAACATACATTGCATGTGCAAACAAACCATTGCCGTGAAGTTAACATTCAGTTCATTTAGTTTTTCCATTATTTCAGTGGCAAATATAAAGTCAAGCTTCCACTCTGCATCAACAATGTTAGCATTGAAGTCACATTCTATGCCCGTCATCTCTAGAAACATTACTATTTATTCTTTAAGATCCCATACTCTCCTTAAAAACTTTCTGAGACTCAACCATTGAACTGTACTGTGGTACAGGACATAAGAATGTTCAGTTTCTAGATCGTCTAGTAATGCTCTGAACTGCCTGTTATTGAGTCCTCTTGATCTGATGAGGTTTATGACACTGACAACTGGGTCAATAACATGCTTAATTTTTAAAACAGATTTATACAAACTTCCCTGATGAATCACACATTGAAGTTGTAATATTACGTGATCATGATATTCTGACTTAATCCTATCATTGATCATAATTATCAGTCCTATATTTTTTCCAGTTAAAGCTCGAGCACCATCAGTTGTAATACTGGCAATCTTGTTCCACATTAATCCAGCTATTGCAATACAGCTACTAACAGCATTGAATATATCGAGGCAGTGGTAGTGTCTTTGATCGACTCAACACTCAGTAACTCTTCAAAGAGTTTAAAAGAATTGTTTATTCTACGTATAAAAACTAATAATTGAGCAGTATCCTGTACATCAGTACTCTCGTCCTGAGTACCACAAAAAATGCTTACTTGAATCTTGAAGTTGAAGGGTCAAATCTTCACTTATATTTTCAACACGTCTGACCACAGTTCTGGATAATGAAAATACTGTCAAATTTGTTGTTTTGTTCTGGACACAGAATGCTTGTTGTATCTAGTAAACATTCCTTAATAAATTCACCATCAGAAAATGGCTAGTTGTATTTCACAATATTGTGTGCCAACACCAAACTGGTCTCTGTTGCGGCATCTTGAATTGAAGACCTGCTTTGTAAACATAGTTTGTTGTTTCTCCAGTATTTACCAACTCCATGCATTTTCTGTTCCTTTCTTCAGATGTTAGATTGTGTCCGAAATTGATATGTTTTGTCTGGTAATGTCCTTTTAAGTTATATTCTTTAAAAACAGCCACTGATTCATAACACAGCAAGCAAACAAATTTGTTGCCAACTTGCATAAAACAAATATTTGGTAATCCATTCGTCTATGAAAACCTAAAACTCGTCTTCAATCTTACGTTTTTTTGGATGCACTCATCATAATAAAAAAATATCTTAAAATGTTGCAAAATTAACTAAAAACAAATGTGCTTCCGGCAGCGTGAATATAATTATTTAGATTTAGAAAACTCGGTTGCAATATAAATACGGAAATTTATAAATTAAAACTACAAACGCGATGGTTATTAAAACACCGGAATTCCCCAGGCACTGTGCAGCTTAAATGATTGCAAATCGAGTATGTGCGCATTTCCATTCATAGATATGAGGGGGGGGATTATTTCTGACGATACATTATTGTTGTAACGATGTATTATTAATTATGTGAGCTTTCAGCGATATTCTATTTTGTATGAACCATCTTTTTAATATAAACTAAACATACATCCCGACATAATGCTTAAAAGTTTAAAAACATTATAATTTGAAAGGCAATGTTGAACCTTTATACAATTATATCGACCGAGTACTTATAATCATTGAGAAAGATTCAGCCAATCAAATTACGTAAATTCGAGTATAGTAAATTACTCAATATTAAACAATCATATTAAACGTAGTAAAATTTCTTCATTGACGATATAATTATATATACGATATAATATATATATATATATATATTATATATATATTATATATATATATAGTATATATATATATATAATATATATATATTATATATATATATATACTATATATATATATATATATATATATATATAAGTAGTGTTATTCCAGCAAACTATACCCCGGGTACGAGGGTACGAGGCGGGTACGAGCGGCACACGGCGGGTGCGAGGCGGATACGAGAGGGGCGCGTGTGGTGATTAAACCAGATAAGACCCAGCTGAACTCAGTATCACGCCACCGATTCATCAAACATGCCACACGGATAGCAAGGCAGATGTCACCATTCATCAGACATGCCAGCAAGGGCGTATCTGTTTAGCTGTCACATATTTTCCACTGTACTGCCCCTATTTAGCTATTGTTCAACCGGTTGAAGAAGATACCGATCTTTTTCACTGAAAAATTTCACTGCCTTATTTTGTTCTGGTTTAGAAGACCACGGAAACTACCAGCGAGGCTGTCGGGTTGAAGGTCTACCGTCCTCAACTAGGTCGGAGATATAACGAAAGGTCAGCTAAACCGTAATTTTCCACTGAGTTAGTTATCGGTGGGCCACCTAATTGATTAAATACTACAGACGCGTACTTTTCCGTGTGAAACTTGTTAAAAAAAATTCCAATTCCTGAGCGGAAACCCGTGTTATCATGTCCGCACTTAATCACACCCACAAACACTCACACACCCTCTCCCCCAATAAACAACCCTATAACCAGATGAAACATACATAATGCAGAAATATCGGCCTAGTCACCATCTACTTAGCTGAACGTATTAATATATATGGTACATTAGTGCTTGTGGTCTATAGACGCGTTTTTCTGGGTGTTTTCGATATTAGAATTGATACTGTAAATATTGAAAACACCTATACTTGTAAACACGTTTAAACATGTTTGTTTTTAAGACAGAAAAACTTAAACGTTTTAAATAATTTTCACCAAGAATTTCCTTACAAGATTCCCCCGATAACGCCAAGTAACAACAGCTGACACTATGGCTTTCTCTCGCCCGTGTTCGTTGTGAACCACGCCAACCGACATACTCACCATAAACCTGTTATCTGATTGTGGGAATTAATGCTGTACTAGGATTTTATTTCAGGAATTTAAAACGTACATATTCAACCGTATATATATCCATATACATATATGTGTGTATGTTTGTGTTTTGTTTTAAGCCAGAATAACGTTCAAAATAATTTTCACAAAGAAATTCCCTTACAAGATTCCCCCGATAACACCAGATAACGGCTGCTGACACTAATGGCTTTTTCTTCGCCCACGTGTGTCTGACCAACCAAACGGAAATACTCACCATTAACATGTTTTCTGATTGTGGGAATTAATGATGTACTAGGATGTGTGTGTGTGTTTGTGATTATGAATATATAAATATCTAAAAAAGAAGTGTACGGAATTAGTATATATATATATATACGAGCAAGTAGCTGGGTCTGGAATTTAGGAGAGAAATAACTGATTATTGTGATGATATTTAAGCAGGGCTCACATTCAAATTCTAACATGGTGATTCATCAACGCTGGTGTACACTTAAACCCGCGTCACTATTCGACCTTGGCCTGATTATGGGGAGTGCAAGTGGGTGTGGTTCTACCTAGTTAAACTGGTTTTATCTGGTTATTTCAGAAAGCTACAAAGCCGTAAGAAACTTTTCGCTGATTCAGCATTCTGCTTGCTATAACAACCAGCGATTCTGAAATTAACTTCACATGTAAAATCAACCTCTCTCCCGATAACATAGTGACATTTTCAGACTTTAGAAGTCCAGCTCAACGTTGATCATACTGCAAGAAATGGTGAGTTGTATATGTTAGCATGTCTTATAGTATATCACTGTCTTATTGGCTATAATTTTGATCTATATTCAATGCTCTTTACTTGTATGATCTATATGATCTATATATATGATCTATACTACTATCACTATGGCGTAGTCCTATACCCTGTCGTTATATGTATCAATACATACGCCAACCCGGTCTAGCCTTTGTGTATCATATAATTCTTATATATATATATATATATATATATATATATATATATATATATATATATTGTACTATGACATATAATTAAATATTTCCTTTTTGTATATCATGTACTTACACTACGCATATACACATGTCTTAGGCCGCTGACCTATCAGTAGGGTCTAGGTTTTATATGTAAATTTATATGATCTATGAACGTTCTATATGTCTGTCAGCATTTCTTAATCCCTTGTTCTATCATTATACGTTTCCTGTCTGTATATTGCTATGGTATATCAATAGGAACTTTTATCTTTTTTTATGTATGTTTTATATGTTTATAAATCCCTTGTTCTATCATTATACGTTTCCGGTCTGTATATTGCTATGGTATATCAATAGGAACTTTTATCTTTTTTGTGTATGTTTTATATGCTTTATATATGTTCTATATATATATGCGCTATATCCACTGTATGGGTATCTGACAAACTGTGTTCTATTCTTCTACTATAGAACTACTATCATCCCAATCAGAAATCTGTGCGTCGTCTGCAACAAGATTTTCGCTACAGCGGATGGGCTTAGGCTTCATATGGCTAGCGCCCATAGTAGCACACGGTACACCTGTACAATGTGCTCACAAGTGTGAGCGTACCAGTCGGGACTAACCCGGCATATCAAGCGGGCGCATACAAACCACAAGGCGGTGGTGAGTACTGCACCATACATACCTGTACCGCTAGGCGAAGCGACTATACCACTAGATACCACTGTAGTAATCCCAGCAGTTAATGTGATGGCTACAACAACAATGACACACTAACAGACCATGGATACAGCATTTACAACAAGAAAACGACAAGCTGAACCAGAGGGTTGCCTGGCTAAAAAGCATAAAATCGCTGAACTTGCCGGGCTACCAGCTGATATCGAAGAAATTTACAGAGACTATTAGGACACAATAAAGACCCATTCACGCATTCTCACAAAGATGGCACACTACACAATATTCCATTCACTCACAGAACCACACATACACAACTGGCACGGTACACTACTCACAATACACAACGCTTAAACTACACGTTACAAGATTAGTTTAATAAAGCACAGCGTTCTCTGCCATAAGGAGACCCTTGAGCCTCGATTTTTTTCACGGGTCTACTAACAATGCGTTAGAGACTCTGTGTTAGAGACACCTGTTATGATAAACAATTGCACTGACCTAGACAATTTTATTAGCATTGTTAATGAGCGTGATTCATCAAAAGTCGGTCTTAGTGTGTGTCCGGACACCAAGTATGAATTAGATAAAATATGTGCTACCGAATTTTATCTTTATTTTCTATCTAATTGCACACTAGGATGTTCTTTAGACACACTTCAACCACATATAGCAAATAATCATGGTATTAATATATTACAAACCAACCAAAAAACAGGAACACCTTATCACGATAACCTCTGCTTTTGTCATTGTTTAGCTCTCCATCACAAACACGACATTAAAGCACTTAACATTCCAACGCATAGTTTATTAAGTGACTGGTACATCTATCAAGACACAGAACCACAGATAGACTTTCCTGGTGTGACTCTAGACATCTTTCCAAGCTTAGAAGACTGTTACCGACTGAATATTGACGTGTACGAGTTTGACGAGTTTAATATCCTGGTGTCCATAGCCCGCAGCAGTAGTTCATTTCCTGATACGATTTACCTCCTACAACATAAAGAGCATTTTATGTACATCAAAAATATTGATCAAGTCAGCCACTCCTTCGGTTGTCCAAATGTGGGAAAGTCTGGAAACGTAATTCAAATCTGACACAACATGAGAAAATCTGTAACGGCGGGGTAAGCATTGGTGTCTACCAAGGTGGAGTCTACAAACCATACGACACTGTCTTTGAAGATCCATACAGGGCCACATTTGACTTCGAATGCTATTTTAATTCGTCCGACTGTGAGAAAAAGTCGACAAGTAACACGACCTACATAGCAAAATATATTCCCATGTCGTGCTCTGTAGCATCCAATGTACCTGATAAGAAAGACCCCGTCTGTTTCGTCAGTACAGGAGACCCTCAGAAACTGGTCAATAGTGTGATGAATTATTTAGTAGAAATCTATGATGCCGGTGGACAGCTCTTAAAAGAACGTTTTTCTGATCATCTCAAAGTCTTGCTTGATGGTGAGCATTTTTTTAGAGTTGTGTAGACTCGAGGGGTATCTTGCGCAACTGCCTGTGATTGGCTTTAATTCAGGGAAATATGACATTAATTTGATTAAACCATATTTCGCCCGGAATTTTTTTAAAAACCTCAGCGAAGACGAGGCCTTCGACTTCGCTGTCAAGCGAAATAATAATTTTATGTGCATATCCACTGACAAATTAAAGTTATTGGATATTGTCAATTACCATGCGCCAGGTTTTAGTTACAATAAGTATCTGGCAGCTTACAAGGTAGTCGAACAGAAAGGTTTTTTCTGATACGAGTATGTAGTAGACCTAGCGCAGTTGAAGGAACCCTGTTTACCACAACACGCGGCCTTCTTCTAAAAACGTAAAAACTCCAACATTTCTGTTAAAGAGTATGCGTACTGTCAAAAAATCTGGCTGTACCATAAAATGACGAAATTGCAGGATTTTCTCGAGTGGTACAATAACAAAGATGTCGCTCCTATATTGAAGGCCCTTGCCAGCCAGGTAAAATTCTAAGCTTCGCTTGGGATTGATATGTTTAAGGACGCCATCTCTGTTCCAAGTATCACCCTCAGGTACCTTTTCAAAACCATACCTCGCGGTGTAGTCTTTACGTTATGCGCCAAGTATGAAAAAGACTTACACAACATCATATGTCACAACATCACCGGTGGCTCGTCTATTATTTTTCATCGACACCATGAGGTGGTTAAAACCAACATTCGCGGTGGTAAGGTGGTTAAGAGCATTAAGGGGTATGATGCAAATGCTCTTTATTTGTCGCATTGATGCAGAAGATGCCCACAGATTTTACAATCACCAGAACCAACGACGATGGCTTTAAACAACACGCGAAATCTGTACACCATTCAATGTAGGGAGTGGATGGCTTGGAAGGCTCATACGAGAAACACAGAACTTATCACCCAATTTAACGGTAAGGAACATCGGGTTGGTGATGCTCATATTCCAGTGGATGGTTATTGTACCATGACACGCACTGCCTTTCAATTTCATTGTTGCATGTTCCACGGGTATCTCAATCGTCCAATCACCAAAGCTCATATCATCAACCCTGCTAACAAAAAACCGCTGGCTGAGTTGTATTTGGCTACATGTAGAACCAGCCAAACCATAGCTAACGCGTGCGGTGGTGGTGTTGTTGAGTGTTGGGAATGTGAGTGGCAGGCATTAAAAAAGACTGATAAACGTGCCAGAGACTTTCTCGCTACAGCATTCACTCGGCAAAAGCCATCCTACGCTAAATACACGAAACCCACACAAGACCAAATTATCGCAGCTGTTGTTGATGGTTTGTGTTTTAGGCTTATTGAATGTGATGTTCACGTCCTAGATGATTTGAAAGCGTATTTTTCCGAGATGACATCCATCTTCAAAAATATTGAAGTCAGTCGGGCAAATATTGGTCCGCTGATGGAGAAATACGCAAATGACAACAAGCTATTGACCACACCTCGGCGAACACTTATTGGGAGCTGTATAAGTAACAAATTCCTGTAGGCCATACCGTTGCTAAAGTGGTATCTGGCTCATGGACTAGTGGTTACCTACATCTATCAGGTTATAGAGTATGAACATGTAGCATGTTTCAGCCAGTTTGGTGATACTGTTACTAGAGCTCGTCGTAAGGGTGATCTCTCCCCAGTCGCTTCTATTGCAAGTGATACTATGAAATTACTTGGGAATGCGGCTTATGGAAAAACCCTCACCAATAAAGCTAAACATGCAAAAGTAGTGTATGTGGAACCTACAGCGACTGACATGCTGGTCAATAGCCCCTACTTTAGGAAGATGGCGAGGTTGGTCATGATCTATACGAGGTTGAGTCACGGTATCAGCACACGAAATGGAACCTGCCCATCCAGATTGGTTTTTTCGTTTACCAATATGCCAAGCTTAGGATGCTTGAATAGATCGTGGACATGAGTGATTTTGAGGTGCCAGAGATGAATACGAATTCTCTCTATTTAGCCCTATCAGCGGACAGTCTACATGGCGTCATTAAGCCTAGCATGAGGGCCGAATATCGACGAGTCTACGACCAGTGGTTCCCCAGGGAAACCAGTCAGCCTCATATAGACCTCTTACTCGACCCACCAAAAGACTGTCCCCAGTGCATCGAGGCTAGGCTATTCGATAAGCACAAGCCAAGTCTATTCAAGCTGAAATATGCTAGTATAGGGATGATCTCACTATGTAGCAAGACATATCACTGCTTTGGGCCCTATGACAAGACATCGACGAAGGGTCTAAGTAAAACCGAAAACAAATTTGACGCAAAGACATTTTCCGACGTCCTGACAACCAGACAAAGTAGTGGGGGTAAAAATCGGGGTTTAAGGACGTCAGGTACAGCTGTGTACACCTACGAACAACATAGAGCATCACTTTCATACTTTTACATAAAACGACAGGTGCAAGCAGATAATGTCTCAACTACACCACTCTCTATATAACTATCCTCTAACTCGTACTTGGTATCGGGTGTTTGTGTGTATAATATCATAATGTATTTGTTATATCTGTAAATATGTGTACGCTCTTTTCATAATTTTGTGATCTTTAGAAATGTTTATGTATTTATGGTCTTTTCGTAATTTTATGTTTTTATGCCATTGTGCATTTTTATTTGATAATTTTACGGTGTATAAATGCCTCGATAATTACTTAAATTGTTTTATGATAATTCATATCCGGTTTGTCATACATTTATGCCTTTATACGTACCAAAATGTAAAAAGTACGTAAAAATAAAAGCATTTCCTATGTTTAACCAATTATGTTTGTTTTCTATTTGTTTGTTAAATGTATATGCCTCTTGATTATAACCGCCACTCTTTATTGGGGTTCTTGACTTGCTTCTAACCACAAGCCGCGCTTTCTCTGTATTTGTCTTCTATTGTAACTGGGCTTTGGTCGACTCGATCTGGTATTCTTGCCCTGTGGATAACTGCTGGAGTTTAGCTGGTATTCTTGCCCTACAATTAACCTCTGAGTTCTTGATCTGTGGATAAACTTGACCCTCTGAATTTTACCGAGTGTTCATTGTAACACGACAACGAAACACACACAGTACATACAACACGTAAACGAGAACTTGAAAATACTTGACAACCAAATTGTTTCAGAGATATGAAAACATTTGTATTTATGAAGCACGTACATTTTTCAAAATAAATGAGAAAAAAGAATGTTCACTATATAATTGTGATTTGATAAATAGGCACCACAACGGGCTGTGTTCTTTGTCTCTTGGCTGGTTTGGGTTTGGTCTTTTTCTGTTCTGCTTGGTTGTGAGCTGGTGATGCTACAGGCATCTCAGGTACATAGGTGGGTTCGTAATCGGCTGTGCGATACATCTCTAGGTTACCACAACCATATGAGAATGAATCGTCATAGATGTTTTAAACTGGATCAGATGAATCACCGTACGTGTTTGAACCGCCAATTGACGAACGGTCATATGTGTTTCCAACTGGAGCATTTGAAGTTTTCTTTGTAGGGAAAACACGGGAAATTCTATCAAATTCGTTCAGAATAACATCTCGTAGTTCTACTAGATTGACAAAGTCTTGTCGACTCATTGTAATGCCTGTTTTAGTAGGATACTTTATGTTTGTATCACCATAGTATCGACGAATCTGGATAAGCGGCTTCTTGAAGGATGATACGGCCAATGCATTAACACTATCACCTAATGGTTTAATAATATCGTTGGTTCTGGAAAAGTATGTAACCGATGAATCCATCTTCTTGATACAACATGACTTGGCAATATCACTTCTAGACTGGTAGTGCGTTGTGAGATTTAGATCAAGTGAACTTCTTATTTATACACACAGCGGCGGTCGGAGCACACCACACGCGCGCGGCGGTAGGGTTGCCGATTGGTCGCGTTTGGGTCATGCCTCCTGGATGACCCCACGCCAGTATGGCGTTTCTAGGTCACAGGTGCTGACAGATTTGATTAATGACTCATGGCGTGGGTACGCTGTGGTATCTAGGTCACAGATGTTGTACTTGTGACCTTTGTTTGAACTGGTTCCGGACTAGGGTGTATACAAGCTTATCATTTTTCTACTGTTTGACCATGAAAGGTCGGAACACACGGGCCATGGACGCACCGCGTGCTTTTAACATTAAGAAATACACAAGGTATAATTCACATGTAGAACTAAAAAATCTTGTAATATTTGGGTTGTAAACATAAGGTCTGTTTGAATTTCTTTCTAGAAATTTGGTAAAATCTGAATGTCGAGGTGGTAGACCAAACGAATCAAAATATGTAAATGTTCCAACACCATCGTAATACATTGCCACCCAATGGGAGCCGGGTCTATAACTGGGGTCTGTATTGACAACAAAAGCGGCTGCCAGAGTTGGATCCATGTAGCTCGGTAACTTATCCACTGGTACGACTCGTACTAAACCGAGACGACGAATCCAGATATCTTGTCTTAACAGTTCGTGTATTTGGTTAGTGTTCATTCTCTCAAGCTAAAAATTCTGAAAGAATTGATCTGGTCTTAGATACCTCCAAAACACTGTCAACTTCAAAGTAAATTAAAACTTGAATGGCCGATGCGGTTACGGTGGCTAATCTCAGTTCAATGGTCAGTGGCCCAGTCTTCGCCATCTCAAATTGATCACCATCAAGCAAGCCAGGGATCAGATCAAAGGCTTAGAGATTGAAACCTCTAACATCATATCAATACCATTTCCATTACCAATACCATTTCATAACCTCTAACATCGTAGAGATTGAAACCTCTAACATCATATCAATGCCATTTCCAGCATAGTTACCAACAAAACCTGGAGCTGTTAGACTACCAAAGAACGCTCTGATGTACTGATCATTGGCATAATTAATAGTCAGTGGTTTACCACTCGCATTTCTACCATCTACCAACAGGTTTCAATACGTCAGATCAAAATGATGAAAATTGAAGGGATTTTTCTTGAGATGACCATTAAAGGCACCAGCTTCAACCAATCGTATAACGACTCTTGTCGGTGTCTGCGATACAAATAAATTGTCTTGGACGTGAGATATCATCCCATTAGGGATGGAAAATGTTTTCAAACCAACACGTTTTATCGGGTACTTGGCATTACCGCGCATTAAGGCTTTCTCGTGGGCTAGTGAGATGGCTGGATTCAGTTTGACTTTTCTAAGTACTAGCACTGCATGGGTGATAACACTTTTGTAACCAGCGGTCCCATCTGTAGCCATCAGGTTGAAGACATCTTTAGATGGTGTTAGCTTAATCTTTACATCCACACCGTTCAACATATATCTGTCTTGGGCGAAATATCAGCGTGTAATTTACCCATCATATCCATTTCTTCACTACCCGATGCCAGTTGGCGGCGAATTTTAAAACCGTTATTCGTATCCCCCTGCGTATCTTCATGGGCTTTTGGTGTATCTCTGTAGTAGAGGGCGGCACACACATGCCCCTTTTTATCATCATCGCCATAATTCAAAGTAGCTTCAATATAAGCTCGGTCAGGATACGTGTTTTCTCTGGCTGTTATAAGCGTATCATTTAATGAGACGTCGACTTGAGAAAATAAACTGGGCATGTAATAATTCACAGGGCCAACTTCAGTATTGGGTGGTAGATTATCACCGTTGTGTAGAGTCACTTTGGTTCTTACGTGTAAAAAGGTATTGAAAAGATCCAAGTAATCTTCACTATTACCTAAAATAACAAACTCGATGGATGCCCCTGGCGCTAAGGCGGCCAGGGGATGAATTTCACTTATTGACCCTCGTCAACAGCTGTTTGCGTTGGTGGTACACTAAACAAATCAAGTCCAGAATGAAGACATTCACATGAGTTGGGGTGAATGAGAGCCATTATGCGAATATGTCTCGGATCGTGTTCTGCTTGGAATGAGCGCGGTGTCGTTTAGCGGCTGGTTTTATTCTTTTCCGGCAGGGTACACCAGGTGGTGTTGGTCGTTTTCGATGTCTAATACCACGACCAGATTGGGTAACGTGGTCGACAGCACCAGTCAATAGGCGCTGACCAGCTTCTTTGGCTCTATCGCGCATAGAGTCGCGAATATTCACACCACATAAAGCGTCCTGGGCCACTTGTAAACCAGACCTGACACCTTCTCTGAGTAAAGCTTTACCGCCTGTTTTTAACCACGGTAGTACCATTCTACCCAGGCCGCTAAAGTAACTACCTAGGCCATGGCCTTTTTTATGTCTACCACCGACAAATACGGGTAGACCATTCCCAGCTTGGGTACAGAAGAATTCCTCATATAGCTTATGATTTCTGTGGATTGTGGCGTGTCTAACCATTGTTTACTCCAAGTCAAACGTTTGCGGGAACGAAAATGAGGTGTCACCGTTGACGTCCCAGCTGTTAATGCGATCTTCTTGCCTTGGTCTGTGGTTAAAAGGATCTCGACTGTATCAAACGAGAAGCGACTCAGGGGTGCATAATGTGGTTTGTCATAGATTCGAAACACTGAGGTAGCCGTCTTGTCCAATATGGGCACAGAGCGTAATAGTGGGACCATTGCATCACCCACCGAACGTGCAGATACAATGTCTGAATACACGTAGACATTTTTCATGTCGCGATCCATATCGACTATATCTTGACTGGTTCGATCTGCGTCGTCATAGGTCAGACTCACTTTTAGTAGTGTTAAATGTTTTTCAGTGTCTCACTCAGTACAAGTTCAGTACCTTCATTAAGAATCTTAATTGTGGCTCTCTTTGAAGCTTTATTGTAATAAATTTTCGCAATACGATCAGCATTGGTCAGCTTAGAGTTAAGTTCATAGATACAACCCTCTGATGAGTCGTATAGACCGACCGGCATAGTTATTACACCATTCAGGTTATTGGCTGGTGGGTGGACATATGTCAACCACACCTCACCATCAAGAACGTTGAAATATGTGTTTGGAAATTGAATTTCAGCTAGACCAACCTCATATTGGGAATTCATCTCTATAGTTTGTGGAAGTTTGACAAAATAATGGCTGGGGTTATTGTCCGGATAAATGTTCATTGAAGAATTGCTCGGTAAGGTAACGTAGAAACTCATCCTAGCTTTGGGTTTGGTAGCATGTACCTCAAACAACTGCTCAGTAATGCAATCCAGATCTTGGAGCCAGGCGCATCGAGGTCGGCTCGAGACATATTAAATAATGAAACACTAATCACCACATATATAATAATCATTTGACAGAGGAAAACAATTTCTAAACGCGGGACCAGTTTACCGAATAAGACCCAGAGTGATGTTCGTACCCCTGATGTTTCTTCTTCTGGTCGTAATACTGTTTCAACTTGATCGATTTCCATTAGTATCTTGTAATGTCGGTGACCGACACCCAGGAATTTAATGAAGAATTATAACCGAACCACTAGACTAAATACTGTTTCCGAGGTCCAGCCCCGCGCTCTTGTAGGATTGGTTCGATACGAAACGTTGTTTTGTCACCAACTTTTTGAAGTTCTTCTTTGTAAAAGGAACCTTGCACCGCTTCACCCGCATCATCTGTGATCGTATACGTTACAGGGGATGTGGGATGTATCTGACTGACGGTAACCAGCTCTTCTGTCCATGAAGGCTTATAGCCTTTTTTAAAATTGTGTCTGCCTAGCCCGATTCTCACCCTATCACCAAAATTGAAATACACTTTTTCTGTCTGTTGGTCGCTCTCCATATAACGTATTCCACACTTCTGCTTGATTACCCGTATTAACCTCTGCAGGGACCATCCGAATACTTGTATGAAATGAATAATTGCAATTTCGAAGCAATGCGTTTATCACATCTACGTAACGAGGTTTGTTGATTTTAGTGAAATATCGCCACATTTTCTCCTTCAATGTGCGATTGAAACGCTCGACAATAGCTGCTTTGACATCTTCATTTTCAGTTGTGAAGAAATGAACAGTATTGTCTTTAAGATACTTGAGAAATGTTTTATTGGTAAATTCCGAACCTTTGTCGGTTTGAAAATTTATTGGTTTTCTTTGTTCGAAAATACCGCTCACAGCTTCGACTAAAACTTTTCCAGTTTTGTTCTTGATCGGAACAGCCCAGGCGAATTTACTAAACACATCTATACATATCACCAAATACGAATATCCATCGTTGTATTTTCTTAACTTTGTAAGGTCAATTAAATCAGCCTGAAACTGTTAGTCTATACCACCTGTTATGGTTGTACGTCTCTTAAAGCGACGACGAATAGGTTTATGTAAAGTGTAAGTATCCTGCTGGCTTATAACCCTAGAAATATCCTCAGTAACAACAATACATGTACGGGATGTTTGTTGTTGTTGTAATAGTCCTTGTCTCCATTCATTCGTTCGGGTTACTTTGTTGTGCACGGTTTGAATGGCTTGACGAAATCGCATCTTTGTTTGGAGCTGCGGTTAGTCAAGCACTGAAGAACACGTGTGCAATAGTTGCTAGGCGATTTGGTGCCGTTGAACGGACTGGTCCAATTCCCGTTAGCCTCAAGAATTGTTAAATTGTCCTCTCGCTTCCTACTTAAATGTACTTGTATAAACAATTACTTGAAGCAAAATTATATTGTCTATATATGTTATCCATGTTTACAAGAAGATCTATCGGCCCTTGTATAACTAATACGGATATTATGTTATATGTTTGTTGTTACTGAGGATATTTCAATACCTGTACGGGATGTTTGTTGTTGTTGTAATAGTCCTTGTCTCGATTGGTCCGTTCGGGTGAACTTGAGTGCACGGTTTGAATGGCTTGACGAAATCGCATCTTTTTTGGGAGATGCGGTTAGTCAAGTACGGAAAAACGCGTGTGCAATAGTTGCTAGGCGATTTGGTGCCGTTGAACGGACTGGTTCAATTCCCGTTAGTCTCAAGAATTTTTAAATTGTCCTCTGGCTTCCTACTTAAATTTACTAGTTCAATATTAGTTGTTCAATATTAGTGGTTCAGTATTAGAATATTAGTGGTTAAATATTAGCGGCTCAGTATTAGTAGTTCAGGATTAGTGGTTCAATATTAGTGGTTCAGTATTAGTGGTTGAATATTAGGGGTGCAATATTAGTGGTTCTTCTTCTTCTTCAGCGTTCATTCTCAAACTCCCGCTGGATCTCCATAATAGCATTACTATTATCCTACTAGATTTCCAGAGGGATGTAGTCCAAAGAATGGAAATGCGATGTGTCGCCGTTTTATTTGCGCCAATGGTCCGACACATCCGTCTTCGGTGGATAGTGGTTCAATATTGGTGATTCAATATTAGAATATTAGGAGTGCAATATTAGTGGTTCAATATTAGTGTCTCAGTATTAGTGGTTCAGTATTAGTGGTTCAATATATGTAATGCAATATTAGTGGCTCAGTATTAGTGATTCATTATTAGTGGTTCAATATGAGTATATGAATAATCAGCAAGGCACTAAACAACCCACTAGTTGTCCACTGTGTCATTATAATATTTCTTTACTCAAATAGTATATATATATACATTAGTAGCATATCTTATTCTGGACGTAGCTATCAACCCAGTATTTGTTACACTTTCTTGTTGGTAATCAACTACAATCGAACAATCGACGATGATTGTGAAATTTTAACCATTTAAAAAACCTTTCTGTGAACAATATTTACAGCATGATTCTGCATTTTCATGAAACATGAGAATAAATAGTACGAATTAATTGATTGCTGGTTTTATTGATAAATTAATTCTTACAGCTGACGGGAATTGAACCAGGTCTGTTCTAGCAGCACCGAATCGCTTTGCAACACAAGTAAACAGGTTTTCCGTACTTGACCAACCACATCTCCAAAAAAGATGTGGCGCAGTCAAGACTTTCAGCCTGTGTACTCAAGTCACTGAGAACAGACCAATCAAAACAAGGACTATTACAACATTAACGAACATCCCGTACAAGTATTAAAGTATCCTCAGGAACTAACAGAGGTCGTGTATTGTGAAATTCATTTCAATAGAAAAAAATAAAAATAAACCACACAAGAATAAAAATCATTTTAAATAATTAATAGAATATCTGGAAATCTACTGTAAAAAAAGAATAGAGTTAGTAATAAATAGTTAGTAATGTTCGCCTCAAATACAACATGTTACACAGATGTATCTTGCAGTAGTCCAAGTACATATTCGCAATTGTCAGGTAGGCTACAATATTCATTTTACAAATTCCCGTCATATTCTCTCTCCCCCCCCCCCCTTTTCCCAATCAGGTCGCTGCAATTCAGTTGATAATGCAAATATTAGCATCCCAGGGCTACAATGAACGCATACTCGTTATAAAGTTCAATTTTTGCTATATAAATCTTCAATATCAACAGCAATTTAATGACATGCAAATCATCCTTTAACGATTTTATAATCAATCCAGGTTCTGGAGAAAATTGATTTATGTTATATCGTATAGAGTACAGCTCTAAGCAGATGAATCTAAATTTCTATGAAGGTCCTGGGTGAGAAGTTGGAAGACAAAAGTCGTAGACGAAAAGCACCTGCATACTTCGAATTAGAATTGTTGTGTATATATCTCTCTCAACGATGCAGATCGAAAATCGATACAATCACTGATACTTGAGGTGTTCATAATCAACATGTAACTATTACACTGACCTGCTTCCTAGTGGTATGTAAATAAACTATATAATGTTGTTAAAGTTTCACTCAAATAGTTGGGTATTTAAACAAAAAATGGTCAATGTGCTTTCAGCTCTCCAATATTGTAATCCCCTCGTCACGATCTCACTCGCCGATCTTAAGCCAACTTGTACACAGCGCAGGATTTACCTATAAGCTAAACATGCTATAGCTTAGGGCCTCCGCTTTCTTGGGGGCCCCAAAAAACATCATATTTGGCACTAACATATAACATCTGGACTTATAAAGGGCACCATATCTCAAATAGTTTAGGGCCTTATCAAGTCTAAATCCGGCACTGTCTATATTTATAATATCGCCATGAATTCTGGTTTCTACCATAATATAATCAACAAACCTTAGAAATGTGAAAACGTCTGCCTCAAAGTCAACACATTCCATTACGTGGTAAGGACTAGCGCTTTAATCTCGTAACGAAACTTTATTACATCTTGTTGTAACAGATGATTGTAGGATTTGCGTTAGTATGTTACCATGGCAACCAGAATAATATCGGCATCTGGCACAGTTCTATGTAGGTTTTGTTTCTCTCTAGAGGAAATTTGCATGTGTTTACCTTAGTGACACAGGGTATATATACACAACACTTGGCATCCGGAAACAGCAAGCAATGTTTGCAGTGATAATGTGTCGGTTTATCAGTCTGAGCTGCGTGTGCGGTTGAAAAAATAATTGATTTTTGAGAGAATGTACTGCATGGATGGGCAGGTTTTTGTAAAGTGTAGATTTGTTTGCTATGGTAGGAGGTAAATGTGTACTGAAAATAAAGCGAATATATTTGTGATAGTTGGAGGATAATGTGAGTGTAATGTTACAACGTGTATATGAATGTAATGATGTATCTTGTATTTGAATGTATTTATACAACTTGTAGGGTCTATGGGAATGTGAATACAACCTGTATGTGATTGTAAGGATGCAACTTGTATGTGAATATAATGATAAAACTTGTTTGTGAATGTAATAATACAACTCGTGTGTGAATGTAATGATACAACTTGTATATAAATGTAGTGATACATCTTGTATGTGCGTTTCTAGTAAATGTGTGTGTGTGTGTATGATGTTATAGAATGTAAGCTGTTTCTATGTGAGATGGTAAAATGTACAGTAAGTTTGTGTATGTGTGCATTAATTCTCATGAAGTATGATCAATAAAGCTCTTAATTTATATCTGTAATTTGAGAATGGGAGAAAATGACAAGCACTAGTGTTAAATATTTATGGTCATTGAAGAATTTACAAAGCATTGCAGTGTTTCAGTGTGTTCTTTAATACGAAGAAGTTTGTCCATATCTTTCTTTCCCGCAAAGAAGTTTATCCATGGCTTTCTTTCCCACAAAGAAGTTTATCCATGGCTTTCTTTCCCACAAAGAAGTTTATCCATGGCTTTCTTTCATACATAGAAGTTTATCCATGGCTTTCTTTCCCACAAAGAAGTTTATCCATGGCTTTCTTCAATGCAACGAAGTTTATCCGTGGCTTTCTTTCCCACAAAGAAGTTTATCCATGGCTTTCTTTGCCACAAAGAAATTTATCCATGGCTTTCTTTCATGCAAATGTGTTTATCCATGGCTTTCTTTCATGCAAAGAAGTTTATCCGTGGCTTTCTTTCCCACAAAGAAGTTTATCCATGGCTTTCTTCAATGCAACGAAGTTTATCCGTGGCTTTCTTTCCCACAAAGAGGTTTATCCATGGCTTTCTTTGCCACAAAGAAGTTTATCCATGGCTTTCTTTCATGCAAAGAAGTTTATCCATGGCTTTCTTTCCCACAAAGAAGTTTATCCATGGCTTTCTTTGCCACAAAGAAGTTTATCCGTGGCTTTCTTTCCCACAAAGAAGTTTATCCATGGCTTTCTTCAATGCAACGAAGTTTATCCGTGGCTTTCTTTCCCACAAAGAGGTTTATCCATGGCTTTCTTTGCCACAAAGAAGTTTATCCATGGCTTTCTTTCATGCAAAGAAGTTTATCCATGGCTTTCTTTCCCACAAAGAAGTTTATCCATGGCTTTCTTCAATGCAACGAAGTTTATCCGTGGCTTTCTTTCCCACAAAGAAGTTTATCCATGGCTTTCTTTGCCACAAAGAAGTTTATCCATGACTTTCTTTTATGAAAATATATTTATCCATGGCTTTCTTTCATGAAAATAAGTTTATCCATGATTTTATTTCATGCAAATAAGTGTATCCATGGCTTTCTTTCATGAAAAGAAGTTTATCCATGATTTTATTTCATGAAAAGAAGTGTATCCATGGCTTTCTTTCCCACAAAGAAGTTTATCCATGGCTTTCTTTCCCACAAAGAGGTTTATCCATGGCTTTCATACAAAGAGGTTTTCCATGGCTTCCTTTCATACATAGAAGTTTATCCATGGCTTTCTTTAATGCAAATATGTTTATCCATGGCTTTCTTTCATTCAAAGAAGTTTATCCATTGGTTTCTTGTAAAGTAAAGTAACCCATAGCATTTATTAATGCCGTAGGGGTGTGAGATGTTAGCCATCTCACATTTCAGAAGCTCTGCAAATGAGGGCGGTAGCCATCTCTTCTCCCTCGCAGTCTTTACTTCCCGATTAATCCGGTACCCATTTAAGGCTGGATCAACCTGGGAGCCGTTGCGATCTGAAAAACATTTCTGCCTCAACTGGGGAATGAACCCAGGACCACTCATATGTGAAGCAAGTGCGCTAACCACTGCTCCCTCAGCGGTTTCTTTCATACATAGAAGTTAATTCATGGCTTTCTTTCATTCACAGAAGTTTATCCATTGGTTTCTTTCATTCAAAGAAGTTTATCAATAGAATTGTCTGTCCCCAGGTCAATGATGGTTGATCTTATTCACACCTGCTGTTAAGCATCGGGGTGGGAGCTTAAGCTGTCGTTCCAAGGTCGGATGTGTCGCAGTGGTTGCATTTAGTCCATGTATGTTGAAAGTTATCTTGTTGTTTTCTATCAACTGTTTTCTTGGTCTACCTTTGGCTTTACGCCCGGATATTCTTTTGTTATATGCTCTTATTGGTATTTGGTTTGGGTTAATTCTCATAAGATGACCGAACCATTTGACTTGCTGTCTCTCAATATGTTCGATACATGATATTATACCAACTCTTTTCCTAATTCCTTCATTTCTTATTTTATCTAGTTTAGCATTGCAGCTTTTCTCAGACACTTCATTTCACATGTAACGATTTTCCTCTGCTACTAGGCTGTTAAGGACCATGTTTGACATTGGTAGCAGATTGTTGGTATAAAATTGTAGATATTATCTGCTTTTTAAAATTTCCATCTTGATCTTTGGGTGAAGAAGTAATGGTGAAAGCTGGTAGGTCACTGTATTTGCTTTCTGGCACCTTCAATTTCTCTGTATAGTCTTCCATTGTCTGAAAAAATGCTGCCTAGATATTTAAATTATTTGGCTTGATTCACTTTGGTGTTATCTATTGTTGTATAGGCTATCTAATGAGTATACAAGTAAAAGATAGGAACATCTCATGAGTATACAAGTAAAAGATAGGAACATCTCATGAGTATACAAGTAAAATATAGGAACATCTTATGAGTATACAAGTAGCGCAGAGAATACTGATATAGTCACTAGTCTATCTCTATGTATCTAAATTCCTTCAGAATCTGTGTGGCATAGAAATGGCATTAACCTACAGACTAAGCTGAAAGTTTACAGAGTAGTAGTACTTCTAGTGCTATTATACACTGGTGAAACATGGACATGTGTATAGACAACATGGAAACTCAATCACTTTCATACAACTTGTCTCTGAAAAGTTCTGAACATCAGATGGTAAGACAAGATTCTGGATACCACTGTCTTTGACAGATCTGGTATGCCTAGCAGTGGCACTATTCTGATGCAGACACAGATTCATTGGGCAAGTCATCTGGTACATATGCCAGATCATCACCTGTCAAAGACACTCCTCTATTATGAGTTGCAGAAGGGCATACATTCTCAAGATGACCAAAAGAAGCACTACACTGATGTATTACAGACCTCACTAAAAGCCTTTGAAATAGACCAAGATACATGGGAAGAACTTGCACAAAATAGAGCTACACTGTAATCTACAGTCAAAAAAAGGTGAATCATCTTGTGTAAAGAGAAGCGCAGCAGCTCAACAGCTGAATGTTGCTGTCATAGGTAGACAAAAAAAACATCTCTACAGTGGTCATTCCATGTCTGAACTGTCCATGAACATTTGGGGGCCTGAAAAGGACTTATTAGCCATTCAAGAACTCATAATCAAGAACATAATGCTAACTGAATTTTCAAAAGTGGATGTAAAATAATGCCATGATCACTTGTGATAGGCGAATGAGTTCCTTCAGTGCTGAATATAGTGCATAGGGCAAAAACCAGAGCTTTCTATTTTGAGCGGCATGATGCTACTGTGTAATTTTTGCAAGTTGTTGAGACCCATAGTCATACCCTCTTTGATGGTTGTTCTGCAAAGTCTCTCTTGGTCTTCCTCTTTTTCTTTTGTCGTATGTTACTATTTTAATATGCTTGTAGTGGCAGTATGTTTTCATTCATTCTAAGTGCATGTACTTAGAATTCCGATATAAGACCATCGTTTTTGCCCTATTGTTGTAGAAATATATTGATGTTTGATTTCTTCTCTTATTTGCTTGTTTGACTTGAATTCTTCCCAACCAATGTTAAGTTTTCTAAGACTTTTATTTTCAAATTAATTTAATTTCTTCTTCAGAACTTTTGTTATTTTCCAACTTTCGCAACCATAATGTTAATATGGATATTACATTGAGTTGAACAGTCATAGTTTGGTATATTTACTTACTGTTTTTGATTTCCAGATGTTTGTTAGGTGGTTGAATGCACTTGATTTTCTTTTTGCTTTATACCCCTTTATGCCTAGCAGTGTCAGGGGTATATGGCTTTCTGAGTGCTTCATATATGTTTGTTTTCGTTGCTTCTTTATTTCTGTGATCCATCTTTTACATGGTCTGCCTCTGGCTTTGTATCCATCATGTCTGTATAGCAGTAATTTTATAAATGCACTTGATGTTAATACAATTCTGGTAGAACTCTCTTTTGTTGTGTCTCCATCTTGTGTCATTTTATTCCCTAAATAGGAAACATTATCAACTGTTTGAATTATTTTGCCACTGAAGGTGATTTTAAAATTAAATTTGGTAACATTCATGATCTTAGTCTTACAAGTGTTGATTTAAAGGCCACTTTTTTCTGAAAAATTACAAAGTTGATTCAACATATCTTGTGCTTTAGCAGGATTTAGAGAATTAATTAAGAAGTATACTGATACATTTTTGTCTTATTCCTTACTTCGAACCTTTCATTGTTAACTTCACTCAATCCCATACACTCCCACAGGTCTTTTGTGAGGTCTCCTATTGAAACAGTCAATTACAATAAAATATTGATTTACATAATTTTCATGCTCGTCCACTGAGCCGCTAAAATATCCAATTGTCTGTAACAACGCAATGGATCATAATAGATTACAAAACCTTTTTAAAATGTATCATGGTCATGTATGTTATATGTTGAGATGAGTCCCAAGGGAATCATCCTACAAATGTCAAAATATTTAACTTTTCCCATGAATTTCATTGGCTGTCAATACATAGTGACAATCAAAATAATGGGTGACGTCAAACAGCATTACTTTAGAGCAATGAGTCACAGGACTTTATTGTTGAGGAACTCAGTTACGGGTTATTTATATTTATAAGTGAACTTTAGGGTTATAAAGCACATAATTTCTATAAAATATAGTTGCAGAGTTGAAAAATATTCGTTTTCCATGCTCTAGCTGCTGTTATTTCCAGTAGGTACTCTTGTTTTTACTATCAGGAATTCTGTACAGCCAAGTCACCAATAATTAATTCAATCTGCAATGTCACTGGGAATGAGTCAATTGTCTAATTGACATCAAAACTGGTACATGACTTACAGAGTCAGGGTAACATTTGAAGTTGTTTCTATAGTCAGTAAGTGAAAGGCACAGAGTGACTATGGTAGTGGAGGACCAGGCTACAGAAATGTTGTTTCCAATCAGTTTAATAACAAGATTAGTTAAATATTATCGTGATAAAACTTGATCTGGCTCAAAATTTGGAAGTCCATGTAGTGTGGTGTTAAGTCACTCTCATGCTGAGCAGTATACATGGATTTAAAGTTCACTTGTGGTTTCAAATAAAAATTACTCTTCTTGTTTATCCAACCACATGGAAGTAGTGCACCAGAGCTCTTGCTCTGGGATGGTTGATGAATCTTTTCATCACATTGCTAGTCAGGTGATTTCTGGTCAACCACTAATAAAAACAGTTTAGCACTTATGGGAAAATTATGTGCCATGATGCTGTTTCCATAACTCAGTTTATCTTATACTTTTTACTTTATATGACAAAAGACATCAATTTTCACTCTTATTGTTGTCTACTTTTATTGTTCACGTTTCCACATAAGAACATATCTACATATCAATACACTTGTTCACACAATTCAGCACATCTGTACACATCAGCACATATACACACATCAGCTCTCACACATAGCACACCTGCAAATTTCAGCACATATGGACACGGAACCCATGCGCACAGCACACCTGCAAATATCACCACAACTACACAAATCAGCACACCTGTACAATCAACTCTCATAAACATTGAACACCTGCACACATCAAATAATACATGAAATGGTATAAACATAAATAAAAACAATATTAAAAAAACCAGCAACACTAGCTACCTATCAGAAATCATGGACGGATAATGTGTCAAGGAATGAACAAAAGAAATTGATTCTTGTTCACATTAAGGTAATACACATAATAAATTGCTAACAATTCAATGACACTTGGTTTAACAATAGCATTGGAAAGACTGGGAAAATGATAATAATCAAAGAAAATTTAAAAGACATATTGATGTTATAGCTGAACAAATTATTGTTGACATGGACACAATAATAACATGGACTTGGATGCATAAGATTCGATAAGTACTCTATGTGGGTAATTATTCTTTTGTCTCTTGTATCTTTCTACCGCTTCCGTCTGTTCTCTATTCCGTCTGATATTCAGCGGCTCCACATTTGAATCTATCTCACAGTGTTATGAGCATTAATTTTGTCTAAATGCCTAAATGTATTAAATGCACTTCTTTATATTAATTAACTGGAATTTCTGGAATAATGTGCACTGTAAAATTTGTTTTATACAATACACACAAAAAAAACTACAGAATATATGACATCAAACTAACGAATTAAAGCTTTATGAACTAATTATTCTACAGAAACCCAAGATTGACACATTTTCAAAGAGTGACTTTATTTTAGAAGTCATCATCATCAAGTGCCGTCTCCGCAACGAAGGTTGGCTGCAACGTATCTCCAACATCTCCTGTCTCTTGTCTTGGTGGTGCACTCTGCTAGACTGTAACCTGTCCATCGTGTAATGTTACTCTCCCACTTGTATCTCTGCCTACCTCTTGCTCGCTTCCCTTTGACTTTACCCTCAAGTAAGGTCTTCAATAGGGTGTCATGTCTTTTAATGTGTCCAAAGTATTTTATTTGCCTGATCTTTATTTCTCTTAGTAGTTCTTTCTTCATATTAAGTGTTTTTAGCACCTCTTTATTTGTTTTCTTCTCTTTCCATGATGTTCTCCCTATTCTTCTATATACCCACATCTCAAAGGCATCAATTTTGTCTTCTAATTGTTTATTTAGTGTCCATGTTTCTGAGCCATACATTAATATGGAATAGATGTAGCATTTTATAATTCTCATTTTTAACTTGTTTGTAATTTGTTTAGATATTAATAATTTCTTTTTAATTCTAGAGTGTACTTATACATGTATTTTAGAAGTACCGGTACATAAAAAATCTTAAAATAGAGTGATCTGAAAATAAGATCCATCATATGCAACCAGTAATGTTCACAGGCTAACTAAAACATCCTATTTCTCTTGTCTAAAAGTCTAAGATACTTAGGTAGAACACAGGTTTTTGAAAGTTTCACTTGAACATGATGGACTACCACCAAGACTAAGGGTTATGAGGGGTGTAAACAAGAAAATATAAAAATTACAATACACAAGACATTTTCAACGTTTCAAACCGTTAGGCCTTTCTCAAGAATATATAAAACCTCTCACATTCACATCTAACATCTCTACTACTTCTATTAACTTTCTTGACATTATTGTCACTATTTAACCCCATTACCTCAGCACATCTGTTTACTACAAACCTACTAATGCACATGGTTTTCTACTCTACACTTCTTCTCATTCTCCTGCGTGTCACAACTCTCTACCATTCTCCCAGCTTCTTCGTCGCTTATGTAGTGATGATAATGACTTTCTTGATAAATCCTCTGAGATGATTGATTTTTTTTGTTCCCTGACAGTGTCCTTTCATCAGCATGGCTTCATGTCCGTAAGTTATCTTGACTTATACTTGGAGTACTTCATCCTCGGGTTAAACTTGTCCTTACTTTTTATGCCCATACAAGAAAAAAAGAAAAATACTGTCCGTCGAATCTTTTTCGAGCATTATTCCCTTCTCCAGTCTGATTCTTAAACTCGTGCCACTTTCCAGGACTTTCCTTTGATTGCTTATAGGCATGACAAAATCTTAATGACATCTTATCCACGGTCTTATGTTTCTATTCACTTTGGCAATATTTGTTGCAAATGAGGTGATTGCTACACAAGTCCCTATGTAGTTCAGATCTGCTCTGTTTCATTTCCTAAGGCCACTTGCATTATCGATGATGTCTTTACATGTAAATCCTGTAATGTCATTTATGTTATTGTATGTAAAAGTTGTGACAATAAGTATATAAGTGAAACGGGTTGACAATTGAGTGACCTCTTCTGTAGGCATCTTCATGTCATAATACACAGATAACCTACCTCTGTCGCTCCACTGCCCCTAGATCTTGCACCACAGATGACAGATCTGCGTACACTCTTGAAAATCAATTATTTTTTAGTTTGGTACCCAAAATCCTTTAGGGCTTAACTCCAAACATTCATTTGTTTAAATTTATGTTGGTGTGGTCCTTATTGTATTGTATATCCATGTTGTATTGGGTATTAATTTTTTATATTCGTTATCATATCCGTCCAATTTTCAACAAAACTCGCTTTCATGACTACATGTTTCCACGTACATGATTGTCACCTTCCTTGAACTTTGTATTGTTTATATGTCAATAGTGTATCTAGTGCCTCTGTGGTGGTAATATTGTTTTTACTGTTTTTCATTGTTTGTTTTATTTTTCTGTGCAAGATCTAATGGTTCGAAACATTGAAAATGTCTTGTTTATTGTAATTTGTATGTTTTCTTGTTTACACCTCATAACTATTTAGTCTTAGTAATAGTCCATCTGTTCTGTTCAAGTGAAACTTTCAAAAACCTGTATTCTACAAAGTGCTATTGTTGTTCCATTTCACTGTAGTAGTACCTTATATTGATTGTCTAAGATAGTGCACTCTAGCAGATTGAGTGCACTTTCTCTTGTCTAAGATAGTGGGTTCTAGCAGACTGAACATACTTTCTCTTATCTAAGTCTGCTCTAGCAGACTGAGCATTCTTTCTCATGTATAAATACACTCTAGAAGAAGCACTCTAGCAGACTGAGTATACTTTCTCATGTATAAGATAATGCGCACTAGCAGAAGTACTCTAGCAGACTGAGTGAACTTTCTCCTGTCTAAGATTGTGAAATCTAACTAACTGAGTGAACTTTCTCTCGTCTAAGATTGTGAAATCTAATTGAGTGAACTTTCTCTTGTCTAAGATTGTGTAATCTAACAAACTGAAAGAACTTTCTCTTGTCTAAGATTGTGCAATCTAACAAACTGAAAGAACTTTCTCTTGTCTAAGATTGTGCAATCTAACAAACTGAAAGAACTTTCTCTTGTCTAAGATTGTGCAATCTAACAAACTGAAAGAACTTTCTCTTGTCTAAGATTGTGCAATCTAACAGACTGAAGGAACTTTCTCTTGTCTAAGATTGTGCAATCTAACAAACTGAAAGAACTTTCTCTTGTCTAAGATTGTGCAATCTAACAGACTGAAAGAACTTTCTCTTGTCTAAGATTGTACACTCTAGCAGACTAAGGGTAATTTTTCTCATAGTTGTTAACTTATTTTTTCATAAATCTGTATTTGTAACAATTTATTTCCATATTTCAATAAAAACGTCTGTATTTGGCACCCCCCAAGAAAACCCTATTTATTTTTTACACTCATATCTGTCAGTAGAACCATTCATACATCTGTTGGTAGAACTACTAATATTTGTTAATAAAACCAACAAAATCTGTTTAAAAAAAACCACTCATATATCTGTTAACTATTTCAGGACAGAATTATTCCGGTATTTGGATGTAATTAATTTTAGGCTTAATTATTTTACAACATAATTTAGGCGCAAGATTCATTAAGACAAAGTATTAGATATAGAAGGTCATATAAGGTATCAAAATGAAGATAATTTAATGTGGAATCCATACGCAATATAAAAATTGTAACAATAAAATACAAAAATTACACCACAAACAGGGATGTTAGATGAACAGACATTTGCTGGCATGAATTGTGTTCTACTCACCTTCAATTTTATTTGTCTTTAAATGTTGCTATCCAATCTTATCAAAGTAGATGTCTTGAACTGACCATTTACTGATCATAATTTGTATATTTGAAGTAAATTTATCAAAAGCCTTGTGTTTTATGCCATTTTTTGGTTTCATGTCAAATTTCAGAACAAAATAATGCGAAACCAGAACCAGTCAATCTAATCAGAGATGCCACAATAAAAACATTCTTTTGAACTTTATTCCACTCAATATTAGGTCTAACTCTATCTTCTGTATAATGTAGTGTAAGATTATCATTGCTGTCATTAGTCCTATCTGATTCTTCAGAAACAATAGCAGTGGGAACAGTTTTAGAATTTTTTAGCTGTTATTTTCCATTACCAATAATATTAGGTCTATTTCGTTTCTGATTTTCAACAGGTCAGTAATCTCCACTGTCAAAATCTAAAACACTTGTTTTCGGACACATCACTTGAAATAATATCCCCATCTATAAAACTCTAAAAGAATAATCAAACCTAATGTTTGCTAAACCATTGAGCTCTCTTACTAGTGGAAAATGAAGCCATTTTGCTAATTTTAGAAAAGCAGAACCTACCTTGTTCAAATTTTAATTAAAAATAAATATGTGACTCATGTCATATCATATAGTACCATGAAGGTTTCATTTCGTTAGCCAGATTTCTAAACTTTAAACAGCTAAATAAGTTAATATTAATTCATTTATGACTGAAAAGAAGCAAATTTTGATGGCATACCTGCAAGAACGATTTATCGTGGATATGTCCACAATCGATTTCTATCTGAAACGATTAAATATTCTTACGTGCAGAAAGAATTAATAAAGCCACTCATATCTGTTAGTAAAGCCAACAAAATCTGTTAATAGAACCAATCATATCTGTTAATAGAAGCACTAAAATCTGTCATCACAACCATAATGTCTATCTTAGAATCAATAATGTCTGTCAATGGAACCACCCTTGTCTGTCATGAGAACCATGCATGGCTATGATTAGAAACATTCAAATTTCATCAACAGATTCAGTGATCCCCATCATTGGAACAAGAACATCATTACAAATACAAATGTACTTCACCAAACAAGATTGGATTCCTTCAAATAATAATACAACCTGAATTAGGAAGCAAGCTGTCAAAATGAGGAAGTGAACAGAGAATTATCACTAAACATAATAAGATTGTGATAGGTATCACTGACACGATGTATCGAACCAGAATAACATTGTTTATTATATCCCAGTCAGTCAATAATGCTCAGAATAAATATGCAATACTTTATTTATTCATCTGTCCACTATTACATAGATGCAACAACTAAGACTTTATAATAAACTGTTACTACTAAATCTTCTTGTTCCAAATTGTAGCTTTTGCTCCCAGTAATTTATTATATTTTAAGACATCTTCATTTCTGCCTATGTCCATGATGATTCTCTGTCCTCTTCTTCGTCAGGTATTCTTTGAGTTCTAATTTCTCTTGTGGGCTCTGGTCAAATGCATGTGACAGAAATTACCCTTCCTTATCTAGTGCTTGGTCTCACAAAAAATTGAAGATGGTATGCACTTTCTTTTTTACAAACTTTCTTCAAAAAACAAGTTTTTTCATGTTAGGAAAATTTTAGGGATATTTTTGTCATGTCTAACACTATAAAACTAGCACACTCAGAATCAGTATCAATACAGATTATTTTTCAACTTGAACAGATGTTCTGTATTGTAAACAAATACACCTCAGGTTTCATTGAATACACTTGTATTCTATCTAGCTATTCTATCTATCTAAGATAAAAGTACTGAATTACATAGAATTATATACAAAATGCAGAAATGTGTGTGTCACAATACAGAGTTAGGGATTGTTTGGAGCTATAATACAACATTTTAGGGTTTTGTTTGGGGCTCTAATACACAATTTAAAAGGGTAATGAAGTTTTGCTAATTTATGGAAAAATATAACACACACAAATCTGTGTTTCCAGCAAAAGGCCTTTATCAAGAACATATTCACACATAAGATGAGCAAGAGCGGCACTATTGTTGTTCATATTCACATCATGAGTGGCAGAGGGATGAGAGATTTAGAGTAGAAAGCAATGGGCGTGAGTCAGTTTGTAATGTGTCAATGTGCTAAGACAGGAGCATTGGATGGTGATGCTTTCTCTCAGTGATGCGGGTTTGGCATCACAGACATGTCTGAGACTGATCTGTCACACTTCATCAACAACTTTTGCCCGCCAGCCATCAAGTTCACATCCAAAATCTCTACCTCCCATGTGAACTTCCTTGACATATCCGTCTCCATCCAACCCTCCTGCATTAGCACATAGGTACAATACAAACCGACTGATGCCCATAGATTTCTCTTCTACATCTCCTGCTCATGTTGTAATTGTGTAGTGGGGAAGAGGATGTTCTTAAGAAAGCCCATGACATGATGGATTTCTTCTGCTATCGCCTATACCTTGAGAGTCTCCTCAGGTCTACTCTGTTTCAAGTATGCAGCCTCACCTGCTAGAACACTCTCAAGAACACTTGGGATCTTCCTCCATGGACAGGATGAAACATGTTCTCACCTTCCATCACCAAAACTCTGCTGTGCATCATGTCCTATTCTGTCACCTTTCTCTTCATCAGTCAGATTTCACGCCTGATGTGTTCTGCTACCCCTCTCCCCCCTACCTCTGATTGCTTACAGATGTGACAAGAACCTCAGGGATATATTTGCCCTTAGTCACGCCAGATGTTCCTTCTCATTTTGGCACCATCATCTACAAGTTTAGTGAATGCTATTCCTTTGCCTACATCACTCAGACCTAGTCCTGTCACATTTCCCAAAGCCACCTTCACCATCAAAGAAAGTTTCACATGTGCCTCCTGCACATTGCACCATGACATACATAAGTGAAACTCGAAGGAGGCTTGCAGACCAATTCTGAGAACATCTGTGTAGCACCAAAAACCATACTGGCACTCATTGCTGACCACTTCAATGGCACAGACCCAATATATTTATGCTATGGCCATTAAGTAGTGCTTCTCAGATGACCGAACCCACCACATGCTTAAGAACTGTTATATATATATATATATATATATATATTATATTATATATCAGCAATTTTGCATGATTGAACCCTTTGGGGTTTGTCTCATATGGATGATATCCTGCCAATCCATAATTTGCCTCATATGGATGATATCCTGTCATTCCGTAATTTCTCTCCTTGTGTGTTTCATCAACATTTGGGTGTATTTTGTATATTTTCTGTTTATATTGTTTCACCTATGACCTTTTAGTTTTAACTCTTCTAATTATATCTACATTTAGCTTTGCCATGGGGTGCAAAGGGTCTCGCATTGCTCTCGTGTGGACTCAGTGTCAGCATATAACCAAGATCCTAAAAGTACCTCCTCGTGGAGCACCCTGAAAACAGAGATATGGCTGCTCGTGCTGTCTTCCTTGCCAACACTTTTAGGCTCATGTCCGTGGATGTGGAGGCTGTAGATGGAATGAGAATTACCTGCAAAGAGACAGGCAATATCTCTAAGACCTCTATGCCAAGCAGCACTGCCGGTACATGGTGACGTAAGGTATATGTGCATTTCGTTTCAGTCAGCCAAAAATGCAGAAACATTGGAGAGGTGGCCAATGTCAATGTCCTGATATGGGTAGATGTTGCTTGTTACTAGCATATAGTGATCCTAACAGTACACATTGAATCTACAAAAAGCAACACATGCTAGAGGACTGCATTGTGTATGTGAAATGATATAGTGGCAATAAAATTACAATCGTCCAGCACGAGACCGACTGGTGGAGTGCTGTTCATGCTCAAGAACACACAGAAGCCCACCTATTCCAACACATTCAAAGTAGGATTCATGACACAGGTAATGGATATGCCAACTTGAACATACACTTCTCGGTATGAAAAAACACTTTGAATACAGCTTCCTATAGCACACAGAAAAAGCAATGAGCAAATATTGGGGAGTACATTGTTAAAAACTTCTGTCTAAAGCAGTGTGGAGACATGGACTCTGGATGCTGTGGGCAATGCAGATGTCCAAGTGCTTGTCTTCGAGGGTATCACAAAAGAGAGAATTGGGTTCAGTATCCAAGGGCATAGAGAAGAATGATGTCTTTTTTACATAAGATTTGTTCACCGACTGTGAAACTCCTCATCCGGGATAGGCACAATCTACCTACTTCTTTGGGTGATAAACGCAATGATGGAGTCAAAACACAAGCGATGTATTGGAAGGTCACCACAGATGAACGTGAGAAATGTTTAGGTCAAATCCCAGACCCCCGACGTCTTTGGCAGAGCAACACCTCGTCTAGGAAGGTGTATTAAACCTAATGAGTCTAATTTGACTGTCGCCATTGTCCACCATGGCTCATATAGAAGAAATTAGGTCTGGAACCTAGGGACATGAAGGCTGGTAATGGAATGATCTTCCTACATGAGGAATAGCTTGCTGGCTGCGAAGCGCCTTGTTGGAAGAAAGACACACAATGGGTGACCCAGACAAACTATTAGCTTGTCTCATGACATATTGTCTCTGAGTATAAGGCTTCTTCAACAGGGATTGCACTAAGCCAAAAGCTGAAGTCTCCTGGGTATGAAAAAAAGCTCTCAGAAAACCCCCCCCCCCCCAACTGCACATAGGAAGTAAGAGCAAATCACTCACAATTCCTAAGATAGCAACCAACTTACCAGCTCTGCCATGTGAATGTCAAAAGCGCCAGTTTTACTCACCATTTTTGTTGTGAATGTGTACTTGATAAAGGTCTTTTGGTGGAAATGTTATTTTGTGTGTTTTCCAGTGATTAGAAAAACTTCATTAATCTGTTTGAAGTTTTTCATATTAGATTTCACTTTTGTTGCAGTGAGTAAATATTACAGAATTTAGAAGTTTTGTTTATGGCTGTAATATAGAATTTAGAGGTTTTCTTTGGGTCTGTAATACAGAATTTAGGGATTTTGGTTGGTGTTGTAATACAGAATTTAGGGGTTTTGTTTATGACTTTAATACAACATTTAGTGGTTATGTTTGTGGCTGTAATACATAATTTGGGGGGTGGGGTGGGGTTGTTTGTGGCTGTAATACATAATTTGGGGGTGGGGGTGGGATTGTTTTGTGGCTGTAATACATAATTTAGGTATTTTGTCTGTGGTTATAAAACAGAATGATCCATATGAAAGTTGGCAGATATGTTAATGGCATACATTTAGTAAACTTGTACAGAAAATAAAGCAATATAAACTGTTTGTTTAAATGCAATCATATAATCAATCAACAAAGATATCAGCATCTCTCATTCATGGAATGTTTTTGAGTGAAGTTCTAGCTTGTCAACATGTAACAGATGACATGGCCCATGATACACATGAGGAAAAAAAATTTGTGTCGTTTTCAAACTTCCGCTGGATCTCTTTTATAGCAAGACCATAATCTTCTAGATTACCGGCAGAATGTAGTCCAGAGAATTGAAATGTATTGTGTTGCCATTTTTATTTGCACTAATGGCCTGACACATGCAACTTCAGCAGCATTGGTAACTAATGTGTTCAACTATTTTACTGCTTCCACTGAATGATAGACTTCTGTAACATTCTTCTGTGTTTGTTTTCAAAATCCTGTAGATCTGCAGGATGTAGTCCAGAAAACAGAATGCATTGTGCTATGGTTTACTTAGCTGTGATATATGTGCCTTTCAGATGACACTCAGACTTTGGCATATTTCTCTAACCATACCACTAGTATAGTAAGCCATCAATATAGAGAAATCATTCTCATAATTACATGCTGGTCACTAAACTCAAAGCCAACCAAAATCACACATGCTTGACTTTTTTTTATCACAGTCTTGTGTCACTGTACTGTGCCAGACCAATACTATTCATTCAGAGTTATAGAGGAAAAAATCAGCTAGACCAATATTATTCATTGAAAGTTATATGGAGAAAATTGTGTTAAGATCACATTTTTGGTGATTCAGTTACTTGTGCTGGGACCACACTTTTCATGATTCAATTACTTATGCTAGGACCACACTTTTCATGACTCAACTACTTGTGTTAGGACCACACTTTTCATGATTCAATTACTTATGCTAGGACCACACTTTTCATGACTCAACTACTTGTGTTAGGACCACACTTTTCATGACTCAATTACTTGTGCTAGATTCATTTACTTGTGAAAGGACCACACTTTTCATGACTCAATTACTTGTACTAGAACTACATATTTCATGATTTAATTTCTTGTGCTCACAAGGTCATGGGTTCAATACCACGCTGCGATGTCTTGTTCATCAAATAATTTGTTCAATGATTGTGAGCTATGACTTGCAGTTACATGCTATAAGTGGTACTCTCAGCAGGTGCTGCTCCATTTGGAGAACATACTGGGAAACCAAAACTATACAATAGGGTCAAACGCTATGCCGTTCTAGCCCTATTCTATAACCCAATGGTATGTTCTGATCAGCATTACACATACTGCCTTTACTTTCCCAGATTTCGTTACCTATATCCTTAGACTGAGTCAACCATGCAAACACTTACTGTCTAAAATGTTTCTAATGGAGCTGGAATATTGAACTTGGACAACCCCACTAAAGAAGTCATTGACGTATCCATCATGACCCTAGTATTCACTATTATACAGTCAAATCACATTACAACAACTGGTCCAGACCAACAAAATATTTATCTAATAACAGAAATTGGCTGTATAGAATATAGACAATGAAGAATACAAATACATTAGGATTTTGACAAGTGTTGTTAAATAAGGAAATTTGTTATAAAGGGATGCTATTGTATATAAATACATTGAGGAAAAATTGTTTCAGTACATTCATTGTGTAATTTCAAATGCTACATAAATATGTAAATGTGTTCAAATATTATTGCATTTTATCGCATCTGGAAGGTCTGAAAAATTTACCAATAGCCCATAACAACAAGCATCACTATTAGGAGAAAACATGCCTATATAGTGAGGTATCCCTCATGTGGAAGCCTCCACATGACTTCATCTATACAATTATATATTTACCCCCTATGTGTATGTCTCTTCTGGAAGCATTGCACAACTCTGATAGTTAGAGCTTTCTAGGTATGAATGACAGCTCCGGAGAAACCTCCCCATTGCACAAAAAAGATACAAAAGCTGTATTGCTTGCAATTCCTGGGGATTGAAACAAAAATATATTTTTCAAATATGAAATGTTACATTAAAAATATAACATAAATATGAAACGTTACATAAAAATATAATACAAATATGAAATGTTACATACAGTGCAGATATTAATATTTTGCCATGAATAAACTGGTTTTGAAATATGATCAATTTGCAAATTTCATACCATATATATATATATATATATATATATATATATATATATATATATATATATATTATATCTAGAAATATGTTTAAATATAACAATATCAGAATGTTTGTACAACAAAATAATGCTACAAACAGAGAAAGAAGTACACTTCAAATCGTTACACAACAATGTTATGAATATACACAAACTATCAGAAGAGCTAGAACAATGAAGTCCCTGGTGCTGAACAATTACTTTATATAATATAATTTTCTATTATGTTCTATTACCATGGTCATAAATTAAGTGGAGAACATGAAGTCTATGGTTTAAAATTACTAATAGCAAAATGTGTATCTATAATTTCCAATACAGGGAAATTTGATCAAGTTGGTGATACACAGTTTGTGATTAGTAATAGGTCTGCAATTTCTGTTTACTCTCAGTGGAAACCGCATGTTTGCGTTTCAGGTGTGATTACTCATCTCTCAGTTGTTATGAATGTGCCATTCTTTCATTTGAGTGAACAAACGGCAAATTTTACTCTGAATATTCACTGTGCAATGTCAAGTTTATTCACTGTGTGATTCAAAATATGTCTATCATGATGTACACACCTGAAACTGGACAGACTTTTAGTTTTTAGGAGATCTCAATAAACCAGAGGTGGGTGTGTTCACTGTTCACGCCCACTGTCAATTCAATTGCAATTAGAAAATTCAAGGGAAATAAGAGAAACCCTTCAATTGTCTGTTGGTGAAATCAGGGGAGGCAAGCCAGAAACTTGGCAGGTAGACATCATCTAGTACCATTTCTGCAACAAAGGTTGGCTGCAACAGATCTCAACATCCCCTGCCTCTTGTTTTGGTGATGCACACCTCATGCTCATTTCCCTTTGACTTTACCTTCAAGTAAGGTCTTCAATAAGGTGTCATTTCTTTTAATGTGTCCAAAATATTTTATTTGTCTAATCTTGATTTCTCTTAGTAATTCTTTCTTCATATTAAGTGTTTTTAGAACCTCTTAACTTTGTTTAGTTCCTTCTCTTGTGGCAAATAATACAGTGTATAGTATAATAACGTTAAATGCACACACAGTTTCGCAATAGCATTTCACTCAACCAACAAAATATATTTCACTTTCAAACTGAACACAATGATTGCAGAATATTTTGCTTTATGATTTTTATTTAAAACAAAATTAAATTCCGTATATTGTCATTTCTTGCATCCAATATCTTAAAGATGAGTATAACTCAATCTTTATTTATTATGTAACAACGATCTGGATACATAATACTGGAGATAGAGATACATGATCATATATGATTATATATATAGTAAATATATATAATATAATATATAATATTCAGCCCATCCTTCTTTATGGAAGAGAAACATGGACAGTAAACAAAATTAAGTGTGCAGGATAAGGTGGAGGCATCTGATATGTGGTTTTTAAGAAGAATGATGAACATTTTTCCAGGCATGGACAGCCAAGAAAAGTAATGTAGAAGTTTTCAGTGATGCAGGAAGAGTAGAAAAGGACAACTTATAGCAAAAATTAAAATCAGAAAATCAAGAATTTTAGGGTTGAAAAACAATTGTTTTGGAAAAACAGTTTTGATGAAAAAACGTAACTAGAACATTTAGTAACCACTAATTAGCTAATGTGTGATGTCATTCAGTGAGTTGTGTAAACGTCGTCCTCCTGTAGGATGTGTAGATGCCATTGTGTGGGATGTGTATGTGTCATTGTGTGGCATGTGTATGTGTCATACTGTAAATGCATATAATATGCCATGTGATCTGTGTATAATATGATTCAAACCTAATTCCACTATAACTAATTTGACTTGGACTTCTTGGGACCAGAAGCTAGAGAGGCCTGCATATCGGGAGATACTTGAAGAAGATGTGTCTCCATTACAAACTTCATTTGTTTTGTTTCATTCCTTATAGCCCATGCTCTTTGCTCTATTTTACCTATTGTAGAGTGCATTAGCTCTCCGCCCTGCTCTCCATGAAATCCTAGACCAAATCTGTATCTGTCTAGCCATGGCACACAATGAAATTCTAAAATGTGCTGTTTGGGTATAACTTTTAGAGGAAAGAATCTTCTGTACAGTGTCATGTATGTCTTAATGCATGCTTGTATATCTGAGATAGACTGTGTGTATAGGGGATGTGAATGAGATACTAAATTGTGTATATCACTGTATGCATTGTTCAGAGCATCAAACAGGTTACGAACTTTGAATGCTTTCTCAATAATTGAATATGTGGATGTATATTCGGTTGTTGTTGCTACAATTGTCTTGGTTAAGTCAGTGTATACTGGTGTTGTGAGATATTTGTTGCAGTGGTTGCCATTGAAAGATCTACTGTAAAATGATTGTATGTTAATATGATGTTTGTGTAGTATTTCGTCTAGTTTAGAGCACACTGGACCAGACCTGGTAGTAAGTGGAACATAAAGCAAGTTATGCAAAGTGTCCTCACATGCTGACAGTTTTGTCTGGAACACTTCCTTTTGAACAGGATCAGTTTCAAACACAACACATCCTTGCAAGAGCTCCATTTCGGAAGTCTTGCATTCAAAGAGTTTCCAGTTACTACCATATCTGGACAGTGTTTCTGCTTTTTTATTTCTGTTTTCACTGGTATCCTGTTCTATTGCTGCATCTATAGTGTCTGCTTCAATCTCTAAGAGTGTATGGTGTTTGTGAAATATACCAAGAAGAATGTGTAAGTATGGTGGACAGACTATCAATGTCAATATCTAACAATGGGGAATGTATACTATTGTGATAAAACTTTGCGTACTCCTTTCTCTCAAGTCCATATTTTCTAAATCTACGATTTTCTGTGTACAGCATAGCAAGTGTTCGTTCATGAATAACTGTTTGAGGTTTCTGTATGTCTGGTTTTTCTTGCAAGCACCACAAATAAGGAAATGTGCCTTGAGCTCCGGACAATCCATATACTTTACATAAGAAGTCATAATCCCCAAACAGAAATGTCACTATCTTTTTCCCTTTCCACTCTATTCCCTCTACTTGTTAAATGTTTTCCCTAAGATCCGCTATCATAACTGTTAAGTTGTCATAAGTGTCTTTAATTTTTGCCATTCCTATCATAGTGATATTGAATTTGGAATTAGGCCTGTCTATATTCCCTATTTGTAAAAATGTTTTTAAACTGCTCTTACCGTGATCTCCTCCAAATTTCACCCAAATTTCATTGTCTGGTATGTGTCTATCGTGCCATGTCAACTGTCCTAAATTGTCATGCTTGTCTAACATACTAACTACATACTTCTGAATATCTACAATTGATACATAAGGAAATACAACTTGCATGTTATCTACTCTAAATTCTTTTGTTTCTACTTGAACATGTTCAGACACGAGACTCTTTGCCAGACTTCGTTTACATCTTTCAAGGGGTAGATGCAAACCAGTCTCCTTCAAGAACTTCCTCTGGATTCTCAGTTGGCTCCATGTTAGCCCCGTGGCTTCCTTCATGATCAGTGCATTTTTCTCGTCCATGTCTATTTTTACATTTATTCCTGCTCTCACAAATTTCATATTGTTGTCTAGCAGGAATTTTCTTTAGTTCAGCAACGTGTTGCTTCTCTAAAGAATCTTTGGCCTGACCTGCAATATGTTTCCGTACACTGCATAGCAAATTAGTTCTTCTTCTTTTTGTTGGTGTGCCAATTAGATTTGTTTGTTTTCGTGGAACTATTATTCTTTGAAACACTAAAGGTTGTCCTCCTGTTTTGCACCGTAAAAGTTTATTAGGGTTGTTGTAAAGCTTCCTTCTAATTAGATGTGTGAGTAATAATTCCTCCTTATTTGTCAATGGTTCTGATATAGGTTTGCTGATAGATTTTTTAAAACTAAAGTCATGTTTCATCATGGGAGAAGTGGCGCTGTCTGATGTTAACTTTCTGAATTCAGAAACTGTACATGTTGTAACTGCAGGATATATGCTAGATATAGCAGAATCGTGTATGTTATTGGGCGTTGAAGGTCTAAAATATGTGGAGGGTGTGCTGGTATAATTACATTGTGGATATGCAGGTGTTGTAAATGTGGAAGGTGTGCTGTTATAGTGAAGATGTGCAAATGCAGGTGTAAATATGGAAGGTGTGCTGGTATAGCTACATTGTGGATATGCAGTTGTTGCAAATGTGGAAAATATTCCATTATTATATTGAAGACAACGGCGAGCTGTGGGTACTGTTAAATTTGTTGGATTGTTATTACTATTGGTGAGTTGTGGAGACAATCTTGCTGTCACTGGCATTAGAATATCTTCCTCTGTTTCTGTAGCAGGAAATAACACAGACACAGATACATCATGATCATTATCAGAATTATCAAAAACTCTCTTTCTTTTTATGCTGCCACAGTTCATACTTTGATGATGACTACACACGGAACATTCTAAAACAGTTAGGTTAGGATTAAAATCCATCCAGATGTGGGCACTGTTAGTAGCTATCAATTTGGCTCGAGCTAGAGATTTACTATCCTTGTTGATTTTGAGTTTATGATTTCGCATTACACACTTGACACACAATGTGGTTGAATGTTTTGTTTCACTATCGTCCATGATATGTATCCCATAAATACTAGCCAGGTCACTTTGATATAAGCTACAGGACCGTGGTTTCTTCTGCATCCTTTTATCTTTCTTAGATAATGTTCTTCCTACACAAATTCTGCACAAATCATTCAAAAATCGCATGTGTAGTGAACTGCAGTGATCCATCCTGTTTTGAAATAAATTTAAAAATATTATTAACACATTTTCACAAAAGAAACGTATAACATATACTTATTACAATAGTAAATTACTTTTCTGTGTATGTGTAGCATGCAACGAACTTATTCGAACGGTTATGGGGATCCAACCGCGATTGATAACTATCACACAGAACAAGTTCGTAGTGTTAATGCTACACAAAGAATGAATCTTTTACATGATCTAATTGCGCAATGTAACTAATTTTGATCATATTTGCACAAGTAAAATGAGATCTAACTAGATATACATGCTAAACTAGTGTTTGATGGTGGCATAATAGGTTTATTTTGGACTTATTATTTGCCGACAACCAATTGAAAAATTATCATGAAGACACGTTCGTAACGTTAATGCTACACAAAGAATGAATCTTTTACATGATCTAATTGCGCAATGTAACTAATTTCGATCATATTTGCACAAGTAAAATGAGATCTAACTAGATATACATGCTAAACTAGTGTTTGATGGTGGCATAATAGGTTTATTTTGGACATATTTGCCGACCACGAATTGAAAAATTATCATGAAGACAAGTTCGTAGCGTTAATGCTACACAAAGAATGAATCTTTTACATGATCTAATTGCGCAATGTAACTAATTTTGATCATATTTGCACAAGTAAAATGAGATCTAACTAGATATACATGCTAAACTAGTGTTTGATGGTGGCATAATAGGTTTATTTTGGACTTATATTTGCCGACCACGAATTGAAAAATTATCATGAAGACAAGTTCGTAGCATTAATGCTACACAAAGAATGAATCTTTTACATGATCTAATTGCGCAATGTAACTAATTTCGATCATATTTGCACAAGTAAAATGAGATCTAACTAGATATACATGCTAAACTAGTGTTTGATCGTGGCATAATAGGTTTATTTTGCACATTCTTATGGTAAACGATGATCTAACAAATTTGACACTGTATGTAAAGTAATGATATTAGGCCTACTAAATTAACATGAAGAATAACGAAATTGTCTTACCTGTATAAATATTGAATGTGCACTGGTCAAAAACAATGACAACCTAATAGGACTTGTACAAAAATATGACGATGGAAAATGTTGAGTTGTGCTTGCAAATGCACAAACTCTGGCTGCTGTATAAAATTCGCAAAATTGAGAAACGGTATCTTTGAACCAGAAGCGATATCCAAGCCTCCATGCGAATTATTTCATTCAGCGCTGGGTAATAAATATGTCAGGTCTGTTACACCCCTTCAGGACTACAATAGCTGAAATGCCTCATGTGTGGCCGAACTAAAAGTCAACATTTTTAGTATGGAATAACAGGTGTGTGTAAAACACATGTCTTGTGATCGTGTGAACATTCCATCAGTGGCAAGCCTAGACATGTCAGACTTCGACTCAAGTGACAGCATTTTTGGATGTCATAAAAATTGTGAAATACACAAACGGCTAAGGTAATCCATTGCAGTCAATTTCATTTCCAGTAATCTTGATTGCACAAATTTTCTTCACTTTAATCAAAATCATGTGCAAGTCATTTTTCCATCCCACTGTTGATGAAATGTATGTCAGGATTGATAAGTCAAGTAGCCGTTTTAGTAGACTATATGTAAGACAAAGAAATGGCATTAACCTACAGACTAAGCTGAAGGTCTAAAGAGCAGTGGTGCTTCCAGTGGTGTTATAAGCTAGTGAAACATAAGAACGTAGACAACATGTGAGGAAGTTCAATCACTTCCATACAACCTGCCTTAGAATGGTGATGAACATCAGATGGCAAGACAAGAATCCAGATACAACTGTCCTTGACAGCACTAGTATCCCAAGTATCGACACTTCTGATGCAGTCACAGATTTGTTGGGCAGATCATGTTCTGTCAGATCATTGGCTATCAAAGATACTCCTCTATATTGTGTTGCAGAAGAGCATATGCTCTCAATGTGGACAAAAGAAGCATTAAAGGGACTCCTTCTTATTTTCAAAGCCCAGGAATTGCGAACGATTAGCTCTTACTTCCTATGTGCATTATGGAGATTTCTCAGAGCTTTCTTTCATACCCAGGAGGCTTCAACTTTCAGCTTAGTGCAATGCCTGTTAAAGGAGCCTTCTACTCAGTGGGGGTATATGTCATGAGACGAGCTGATAGTTTGTCTGGGCCACCCTATGCTTGTCTTTCCTCTGACAAGGCGCTGTACAACCAGCGAGATGTTCCTCATGTAGGAAGACCATTCCATTACCACCCTTTGTGTCCCTAGGTCCCAGATCTAATTTTTTCTGTATGAGCGTGTTGGGTAACGGACACAGTCAAATTAGATTCAGGGTTGATACACCTTTCTAGACAAGGAGCTGCTTTGCCAAAGACGTCCAGGGTCTGGGATTTGACCTGTGCATTTCTCATGCTCTTGCCTCATCTGCTTGAGATGGCCTTCCAATCCATCGCCAGGCACAGTCTGTGTATTTTTACTCTTTTCCATTGCATATATTACTCAAAGCTGTAGGTAAAATACAAATCTTGGATGAGGGGCTTCGCAGTGAGCTCTTTGGTCTATCTAACTATCCGCTAAATCCTTTGTTGCCTTTCAGCATTAAGGGTAGAAGTTTTCTGGAGATGGCCCTCGTATGTGCTGAGTATATTGTGAAATTTGTTGCCTCTTTTATTGCAGTGGACCATCGTTTTCGTGGTCAGCCTCTAGGTCTGTTTTCACTGTATCTGTGTTACATAGCTTGCTGTGGTATGCTGTCTGATGGTAGTCTGCTGTGTAACATAGCTTGCTGTGGTATGCTGTCTGATGGTAGTCTACTGATGTGTGCAAACAATGTGATCTATTGTCTCTTAATATATTCTAAGATTGGGGTGCTGCGGGTTCTTTGTGTAATGTCCTCATTCCTCGCTCTGTCTCTTAGCGATATTCTTAGGATTCTGCGTAAGCATGCCATTTCAGCTGTCACAAATTTACTTAAATTTGTCTTGTGCTGTCATTGTCCATGTTTGGCTTTGGTAGCACAGCATTGGCATAATAATCATTTTGAATAGTATTTCTTCTTCTTCTTTCGTTCACTTGAAACATGTCTATATCTGTAATTCTGTCTCCTTAATAAAACTCACTGTCTTTTGTAGTTCATACAGTGTCCCATAGAGTTTTGATTCCAGTGTTGTTTCCTCTGGCCAATATGTCGGCCTCAGCGTTTCATGCTCAGAACACTCTTGAAGTATATGTTTGGCACTCTGTGCTGCCTGTCCACATGTACACATGGCCGTGTTGCCAATCTTGAACTTTGTATACATGTGACTGCGGAGTCGGTTGTGTCCTGTTCTGAGACATAGAATTATAACTTGTTCTGGTTGTTCATAATATGATAGTCATCTTGTGTTGGTGTTTGTGGCTTTCTTATTGACTTGATCATCTGTTTTTTCTGATGGTAGGTGATTGGTACATCTGGTTGGTCTTCGGCAGCACCTTCCTTAGCCAGTTGGTCTGATTTTTCATTTCCTGGTATTCCACAGTGAGAGGGTATCCACTGCATGGTTACCCTATACTGGTAAGACAATTCATTAAGTAGTTTTTGCAAGTCTGTTAGTTTTCCAGACTGGAGAGCTTGAAGCACTGACCTTGCATCTGTCAGGAATACCACAGGATGTAGGTCAGAGTTGGAGTTCAGCAGTTTATTTAGCTGCCATACTAATTGCCTGGATTTCAGCATCATAATTATTGCAGAATTTTCCTGTTGGTGTTCTGATGGTATCTCTAGGCTTGTGTGGATATTCTATATATACACCTGCACCTCCATTCCTCACAGTATTCTGTGCTGACCCATCTGTGTATACTCTGACCCATATATCTTGTGGATATTCCTCATCCAGGAAACTGAGGGTGACTGTCCTTCGCTGCACACTGTTCTGTTCGTCCTCGCTTAGTATTCCTTTCACATGGGTCTGAATGTATATTGGCATTCCATGCCTTTCACTCCACGGGGTTTGTTCTGGTACAGGCCTTAAGGGGCTGTCAACTTCAGGTAGGTCTGTAAGTTGTCTGCGGAGTCGTTTAGCTTGATGGATAAAGCTGCTTCGTTTCAGTCGTCCCATTGCTAGATTTTGGAATCTTTCCTTCATTGGATGACTTGGCATACACTGAAACTTTTCTGCCTGAATTAGTACTTTTGTGTCTCTGAATAGTATTATTTTGATGTTTAAATCTACATTTTTGTTTCTGAAGATTGGTGTCATTTGCCCTAGGGTTTGGTATGCTTTACTACATCTATTGTGTATTTCTTTGCTGCTCTTGTCGTCTGTTATTATATTTCTTCTTAGGTATGTGAATTCTGTCACTTGTTTAAGTCTGTTGTTTCAAATATATATTGGTGTTTCTTTCTGTTCTTCCTATCTTCATTACTTCGGTCTTTTGTATATATATATTTATCAACATGTTAAAGGTTTGGCATGTTTGATGTAATCTGTCTAATTGTCTTTTTAGTTGCTCTTCTGATGATGTTACTAGTGCTTGGTCATCTGCAAATAGCAGTTCATTTAAGTTATCCTTCAGATTGTTTTCTTCCATTTTGTTACTTTGCAGATGTGATCTATGTATGTTATGAACAATAGGGGGCATAGTACACATCCTTGTCTGACTTCCGAGTGAATTTGGAAATTCTGCACATTGACCAGTGGTGTATATCCTCTGATATAAGCTTATAAAATGTTGGGGAACCCAATATGTCTGTAGTGTTATCCATAGTTGTGCTCTATCCACTTTGTCAAAAGGTTTCTCTTGGTCCACAAAAGCCAAATGGGTACTGAACCCAATTCTCTCTGTATGAGTTTTTAATGTGTTAAGCAATGACCGACAATCGAGTTGGGCTTGGTTTGCAGTGTCATTAGAAACTTGTCCGCTACGTTGCCCGCCGTGTCCAGAGTTCAAGTCTCAACACTGCCTTGGTCAAACAATTGAACAATGCACTCTCCATCATTTGTTCCATGTTTGTTCTGTGTGCAATGTGGAGCCGTATTCAAAGCTTTTTCCATACCCAGGAGTGCATGCTAAAGTTGGCGTATCCAATACTTGAGTCTAGATTCCTACTTTGAATGGGGTAGATTGTGATGGGACACGTGGGCTTCTGTGTTTTCTCGAGCATCAACAGCACTTCCGCCTGTGGCTTCGCTGCCACTGAATTGATTCATATACTCAAACTACTCTGTCCAGTAGCATCTGTTACCTTTTCCAGATTCAGTGTGTACTCATTAGATCACTGTATGTTAGGGACATTGACATTGCTCGCCTCTCCAATGTTACTGCTTTTTAAGCTGTCCGAGACGGAATACACAGATGCCTTGCATCACTGTGTGCCAACAATGATATATTTCTGCTATATTTCTGTTTCCAGGTTGCACCACGAGGAGGTACTTTTAAGATCTTGGTAATCTGCTAACCCTAGGTCCACACAAGAGCAATGTGAACCTTTGCACCCCATAAGGACTCTTAAAAGTTCTGATTTAAAGCCTTTGACATAAACCTTAATGAACAAAACATAACTACATGGAGCTCTACAGTTTAAAAAAAAACCCAGCATCTTGAAAAAAAATGCAGCAACGCAACAACAGAGACTTGCTAGAGAGATATAGGGAAATCAAACACGATCTAAAATCATCATGTTCAAGTACCTTTGTAGCCAGAATAAGGCTTATTAGCCATTTACGAACTCACTTTCAAGGACATAACTATGACTAAATTTCATCAAGTGGATATAACAAATGGTAACCATCACTTGTGTTGAATCAACAACAACACAGCACTAAATTTCGAATACATTGTCTCACCAAAATCACAAGCAATTTTCCTTCAGATCACATAAAAGGCATATTAAACTGATTTCAAAACTTATAAACATTCATTCATAATTTCACAGAATATAGGTGTAAATATATCATATATATATATAAGTATAAACTAACTAAAACGGATATGAATTCTAGTGTCCTGAATCATGAAATTACACAAAACTTGTACAAATATACATTAACCAAGCTCACTTAATGCAGTACTTGCATGAATCTAAGAGTTATGAACTGACTTCATTGCAATCTGTGCAGACCCATAGGTACTCACTCCCCCCCCCTCCCCAGCAAATTTTGATTTTGCTAGGTAACAGGTAGCTTTTGTCAAGAGTAGGTTCATCATGTGATGAAGTAATGTTGCTTATTTTGTGGAACAGGATTTCAGTTCTAATAGTTCCATATGTAATGTAAAAAATTACCTTCATCTTAGTCTCAGTAGTCTTCTTTATCTGTGTTTGTTCTCAAACTCCTGCAAAGTAGCAGGATGTAGTCCAGAAAACGGAATGCAATGTGTCCTGGTTTACAGCTTTCCTGTGATATCCACTTCTTTTAATGTGACATATCCAATTTCTGCATGGCTTCTGGGTCACTTTTACCTTATACAGGATGGAACAGTTAATTTCACTCCATAACCTCCTTAGCTGCCTCTTATGGAAGTTAAACAGTGCTCCTATTCATTACTGCCCTTTTTTTTATCCCCAACAATAAGTGGCGGCTCTCAGTAGTGCTTCTAACAGAAATGACACTCAAACCTGTATAAGTCACAAATCTATAGATAGGAAGTGATTTTGGCGGGGAGTGGGAGGTGTATTTAAATGAATTGTCAAGATAACAATTCCTGGGGATAATTTTGTTGAAAACAGTGTTGCCACTAAAATGAAAATAAATCCTTAACTATCATTATTGCCACTAAAACTGAAATGAAAACTACACACACAAAAATCAGTTTGCTACTAAAGAATTTAAAACATTAAAAAACTACAAAACTTTCACATATAAATTCATAGTATTTATTGTACAGGAATACAGAATCAAAACTTGCAAAAAAAGTAAAATTTACAGTCGAGACCAGGTAGTTGACACCCATGAGCATGATAAATGACCTGAAAACACATCTGCAGAAATGTCCGATGCCTGAACTTTCAAAGACATTGTTCTAACAACACACTTAAAGACTAGCATCGGACTACTGAATCTCAGCCAATGTTTAAATAAAACCAATGACGTTTATACAAGAAATAGCAATATTCGTATGAGACAGACACACTCTTTTCCTCGAAAAAAAACAAAACCTTAAATTATGTAAAGTATTAATTGACCTGATCAGATGTAAAAAATCCTGACTTTGGACACACTAACCACCATGTCTCCATCATAGAAGCGTGTCTCTATTACAACATTTCCACTGAAATAGAGAAAAATTGCATACAATCACTAGAAATCTTCAAGGGCAAAACACTTACAAATATAGATAATCTAAACATGTATGGAACTGTTTGTAGCTGCTGATGGTTCCAGTTCTGTTGGTTGAATGGTCTTTTTTTTAAAAATGTGTTAAGTGTTCTCTCAGGGTCATATAGACCCTCACTTATTATTCACACATTATTAATACTGGATAATGCTCATTGACCTAAAATCCTCTGATAATGCACCAATCGCCTACAAATATCATAATCTTTACTATCTGAGTCATACTCATTGAGTAACACAGTGTGCATACATGGAGATTAGCTTGTGATTTCATACAATTTAGTACCTGCATTATGGCAAACACTTCCAATGTTAGACTCCTTGCTCTTGCAGTAAAAGTAGCACTAGCTTTGTGAACTATTTGTTTCCTGTTATGTATGATGCTCAATACAGTACATTTTACAGTAAAGGTATATGCACACCACTGATATGGATGACTAATCCATCTATGTAACTAACAACATTTATGTTGTAAGCATGTTCACACTTGACCTCTGCTTCTCTCTATCAAGTGTAATGATGGTACTGAAAGCTTCTTGATTTAATTTACCTGTATTAATCCCCTCTGATGCACAAATATGTTTAACAGTATCCTCTACACTCCCCATCCATAATTTACCTTGTGGGCATTTTTAGCAATTCTTTATCGATGAGTGCTGTAGGTGTGAGACCATTTCTGTTTATAGGGATTATTTTTTAGTCATTCTTTGTATTGAAGAAAAGATTTTGTGCCTGCTTAAATGTTCAACTGACATACTCATGTGTTCTAAACCTGCAGGATTCTTGACATTAGAGTGTCATCTGTATGCCTAATTTCTGGAATCCCATGGTCTCAAATATTTTGTTAAACACCACAAATTTTAAACAGATGTTGTGAGAGGATATCTGACACCTGTTTTGGAACTCAAACCAGTGAGACTTTTTTCCCTTGAAGCAGAGCCTGTTGCTCTTGGTAAAACATTTGAATGAGCAATATGAGATGGTGTGGGAAGCCCATGTATTCCATTATGTTCCATAATTTCTCATGTATTACATAGTCAAAGGTTAAAGAAAAAACATTTGATCACTTCACCTAGATATCCAATACACCAGTTGACAGTGGATTCATGTCTTCACAGAAGGATTATCAGAGAATTGTCTATCCCCAGGTGGATGAAGGTCAGAATATCCATGCCATTATAAGCATAGGGGTGGTGACTGGGAGCTTTAGCTGTCTATACAAGGTCAGATGTGTCATCTTGCCTGTGTTTAATCCATATGTTTTTCAGGGTTGTCTTCATATTATCTATCCAACTTCTTCTAGGTCATCCTCTGGCCTTGTATCCAGATCTTTTCATGTTATATGATCTTATCGGTAGTTGGTTCATTCTCATAAGCTGTCCAAACCATTTTATTTATTGTTTCTCAATGAATTCTGTGCATGGTCATATACTGATTCTTCTGATATTGTTATTTCTTATTTTGTCTAGTTTGGTCACTCTAGTGGTTTTTCTCAGGCATTTCATCTCGCATGTTGTAAGTTATTATTAGAGAATGCAATAAAGAAAGGAGGAGCTGGGATACTAATACTTATATCAAAAATATAACTCAATCGCTACCGAAAAACTACTTTACTACAGGGCAGAGCTACAAACAATCATAGAAGCATGAAAAGCACTAGAGGAAGACTTAAAGGAACAAGCATAGTCTTTTTGTGTGACTGCATGTCAGTTCTTCAGATCATTTAAAATAAATGTAAAGATCACCTAACAAAAACAGCTGTAGAACTTTTACATCAACTGTATACTAACAATAAAGTAGTTCTGTAATGGATCTCTTCACACAGCAGAATTGAGGCAGCTGACAGACAAAGAAGGAACAATTCCATCACAGAATATCACTGCCTGAAGCTAAAACTCTCATTTAAAAAAATACAAAATTACATGGTATCAGAGAACAGGCAGTAACTTCCATAAGACCACATCCTAAAGCTGAGCAGATCACATGAAACTACCATTTACGGACTCCACACTGACACTGTAGATTACATGCACATCTCCACAAAATAAAGCTTATCCAAACTGACTATAGGCCACGTCAAAAGACTCCTGAATACATCATGCAGACATGTTCACTCAAAACCTGGCCACAAAAGAGAGATCTGGAAGTGAATCTTTGAGGCAACTATGAGGACCACATGCTGATGACTGAATTCATGGAGGTGGCCCTCCTGTCTGTATAAAAAACTGAGCATAAGAAACTGATCACAGAAGAACAAATGTATAGTAAAAAAAAAGAGAGATAACAGTTACACTGTTTACACTGCACCAATTATGAGAATAAGTAACAACTTACTTAAGAACATTTGATGGCATCATTTGACTTTCAGGTGCTGCTTCAATCAGTGATTGCCATGTATTTGTTGAGCCAGGAATGACAAATCCAAACTCAAAAAACCATTCTATAAGGGAGAAAAATAAAGAAAATCTGAAAATGAGCAAATGTAGAAATGAAACCAGTGCTAAATGTAATTGGTAAAAACAAGGTTGTATTATGTAAACATTGCTTCTTAGCTTGAATAAAGATAGATTATGAAAAAATTCATCCAAAAAATTGCATTTTGGTATAAAATGAACAGATTATAGGACACTTAGTGATATCGATTTTTCAGATGATTTGGCGCTGTTCTGTTCCTGATAAGGCATAAATCCAAAATTGTTCTGGATTTGTTCATTTTTCAGAACAAATATGTCTTCAAGTCTAAGATCATGAATTTTATCAACTGTCTAACAAACATCCAGTGCATTCAACTGCCTAACAAACATCCAGTGCATTCAACTGTCTAACAAACATCCAGTGCATTCAACTGCCTAACAAACATCCAGTGTTTTCAACCACTTAGCAAACATCTAACATCCAAAATAAATAAATAAATATACCAAACTACAATTCTTTAACGCCAAAGTAATATCTGTATTGTAACCATAGGTAACACCTATGGGCGTGTCCGGTGTGCAAAGAGGATAATCAACATACCAAAAACTTAAACTGTATTAATATATGGTTGTGATAGCTGGAAACTAAAAAAAAAATCACCGGAGAAGAAATGAAATTCATTTAATAATTAATGTCTTTGAAAACTCTTAAATATTGATTAAGAAGAATTCTGGTCAAACAAGCAAATAACATTATCATCATCATCAAGTGCCATCTCTGCAACAAACGTTGGCTGCAATAGACCTCCATCATCCCCTGTCTCTTGTTTTTGTGGTGCACTCTGCTAGACTGTAACCTGTCCATCTTGTGATATTACTCTCCCACTTGTATCTCTGCCTACCTCTTGCTCGCTTCCCTTCAACATTACACTAAGTAAGGTCTTCAACAAGGTGTCAAGTCTTTTAATGTTTCCAAAATTTGTATTTGCTTGATCTTTCTATTTCTTTTAATAATACTTTCTTCATATTAAGTGATGTTAGAACCTCTTTGTTCTCCTTCCATGATGTTCTTCATATTTATCTATATATCCACATCTCAAAGGCATCAATTCTGCCTTCTAATTGTTTGTTTATTGTTCATGTTTCTGAGACATACATTAATATAGAATAGATGTAGCATTTTACAGTTCTAATTTTTAGCTTGTTTGTAATTTGTTTTAGATGTTAATATTTTCCTCATGTCAATGAAAGTACTTTTAGCCATTCATATTCTCCTTTTAACTTCTGTTTCACATCTGCCATCATTTGTGGTTATGTGTCCAAGATATTGATAATGTTCTACTTGTAGTTTCTTTCCATGTATCTGTATGTTTAGCACCTGTTTTACTATGATTTTGCTGATTGTCATGGTTTTTGTTTTTTGAATGTCCATATTCTTTACTTGATTTATTGACATGATCTACCAGTCCTTGTAGTTCATGTTCACTTATTGCTAAAAGAAAAGTGTTATCTGCATATCTCAGGTTATTTATTATTATTTTCCCACTGATCTTGAGTCCTGACATTCCTTCTATATGTTTATTGTCTGTGTATATATTAAATAGGACAAATAGGTCTCCAAATCAATTCAGCAAAAATAAAAATTATGGACTTCACCAATTAACGAAATTACTTTCAATGGACAACAACTTGAAAAAGTACACAAATTCTCCTATCTAGGAAGCAAATTAACACTCGACGGTGATGTCATGACAGAAATTACAACTCGCATTGCCCTAGCATCAAGTGCATTTAACAGACTGTCTAATATCTGGAAGTCAAAGTCAATCAGCACATGCACGAAAATGCGCTTATTTAATTCCTGCATTATTCCGGTGCTATCATATGGATGTGAGAGCTGGAAAAGCTCTTTATCTTCAGAAAACAAATTACTGAGTTTCGAGAACAAATGTCTTCGTAGGATAACTAGCACCCATTGGAGTGAATTCAAATCAATTGATAAAATCAAAGAGACACATAAAATCATAATTGGAGAGATCTGACCTCTGCCCTAACTTCAGCGCAACAGGAAAATGAATGAAAAATGAATGAATATATTAAATAGACTGGGTGATAAAATGCATCCTTGTCCTATAATACACTGGATGTTTCTTATTTCTATGTATGGTGAGTAGCTGTTTTCACACCTTATTGATGCAGTCTGTTCCTAATATATATTTCTAATTAATCTGATGTCTTTTCCATCTATGCCTATTTCTTGAAGACACTCGATTAATCTCTCATGTTGGACTCTTGTCAAAGGCCTAGCTGTAGTCTATGAAAATATTCTACAAAATAGAAAGCAAATAACAAAAGACACTAAACCGCATTATTTTTCTACAAAATAATAAGAAAATGGTGGACTTATATCAGACATATACTTGGAAAGAATGAAAACAGACTGCAGTACACACATTAAAATGGGCTCCAGGTGGTGAAAGAGAGGAAGATCCTTCACAGAACAACCATCAAAGAGGGTATAACTATGGGTCTCAACAACATGCAAGAATTACACACAGTAGTATCATATCATTCAAACTGGAGTGCATTTTTTCTGACCCATGACTGCATTCATTGCTGAAAGAACTGATTGGATGGATGGATGGAGTATAGATAGACGGATGGATTTATGGATGGGTGGGTAGGCAGGCAGGAATATAGGCTGATGAATGGATTGGTGGGTAGGTAGGCAGGCAGATGAATAGATGGATATATATGTGATAAAATGTGATCAAATCAGGCAATGACACTGTAAAGGAATTAGTCAAAGCATGTGTGTTGTATTAAGAGATGTCTTAAGGCAGACATTAAGATAGCATAGAAAGTTCTTGTATTTAAATACACCATATGAACTAGAGCAGGGGTGGGCAAACTACGGTACGCGGGCCGAATGCAGCCTGCCATTGGATATTTTGCGGCCCTCAAACACATTTTTAAATAAACGAACGATCGCCACAAATGTTTTTTTTTCCATCAATATTACGCAGAAATCCATTGGAATTTTAATTCAACTTTATATTCACCATATTGTAACTGTATGCATCATAATATTTTTCAAGTATTGTTGAAATATTTGCAAAACCTATTATCCATATTAGAAAATATACTGTTATATTGTAAGTCTGTTAGAAATGTAATTTATTTCAGAAGTTATCTACATTATGTAAAACTACCTTTCTTTACAATAAAAATATTTAATTGATTACTTACCGAGAATTTTAAACAAAAATATATATAATATTATGTGACCCTCCAATAGCTTTACAATTTTCAATGTGGCCCTCTGCAAAAAAAGTTTGCCCACCCCTGAACTAAAGAATACTTCTACAAGCAATCGATGAAATAACTAAGTCTGATCTAGCAGACTCAATGTAGAAAACTGTATAGTCCAAGACTGAAAGACAGAACAGAATTAGAGAATTCTTCAAACTTCTACAGATTAGTAGAATTTAGTCCAGACAATGTGTTGTGTCACAGTTTACATTTTGGCTGCAATATCTGCACCTTTTGGCCTGGCACATCTGATTTCAGCATGACCTATGGGTCACATTGACCATCTTTGGGATGGGACAGCTAAATCCATACCCCAAACTACCATAGTCATCTCTTATAACATGTCTGGCAGGTGGCAGTATCACTATACTTTATTCCCATTCTGGATCCTGGCAACACACAGGAGAAAAATAGATGCAAGAAATCATCAAGTAATTTAAAATTCTAGAGAAAACTGTGGTGATTGCCTATATGTATACACTACACTCTGAGTGTTGTTATTATTCGTCCATCTCAAGTGATGATGACCATTTGTTACATCCACTTTTGAAATTCAGTTAGAATTATGTCCTTAACTATGAGTTTGTAGATTGTTAAGAAGTCATATTCTGGCCACACATGTCCTTGGGCATGGGATGACCACTGTAGATGGATTTTTATCTACCTGTGACTTTCTAGCTACTCTCCACTGTTGAGCTGATGCATCTTTTCATAAGATGCTGCAAATATTTTTACTGTAGAACGTCATGCAGCTCTATTTTGTGCACATTCTTTCCATGTGTCTTAGTTTATTTCAAAGGCTTTCAGTGAGGTCTTTAAGTAATGTATGTCCTTGTAGCACTTCCTTTGGCACCATTGAGAATGTATTACCTTCTGCAACCCACTATAGAGAAATATCGTTGGCAGGTGATGATCATGCATGCATGCATACCACATGACCTGCCCAGTGAATCTGTGTCTACATCAGAATACTGTCAATGCTAGGAATACTAGATCTGTCAAGGTCAGTGGTATCTGGAATCTTACTTGTCATCTGATGTTCATACATTTTCTGAGACAAGTTGTGTGTCTACACTCTTACAAATGATATGACAACCTAGAAAAGATCATTTTAAAGGTGATGATACAGGGATGAAAAAAAGAAGCAAATAAAGATATGACAGACTGCCAGAGCAGGATATTCACATAAGCGGAAAGATTGGCGCAAATTGGCAGGAGTTTCAAACGAATGTGACAACTGTTACATTCTGTCCAAGATAGCCTACCATATAATGATGACTTTCACTGTACTCTGTACAATGTGTGAACCTCAGTGTCTCACACGGTGCTTTACAAACCTTCTAAGAATCTACCTTTGAATAAAACATGCTACTTTACACACCTTCTAAGAATCTACCGTTGAATAAAACATGCTACTTTACACACCTTCTAAGCATCTGCCTTTGAATAAAACACGCTGCTCCAGTCTGAATTTATCCATTGGCTCTTTAGATGAAAAGTTTATCTCTCTAGACACAGCTCTGCACTTCAAAATCTTCTTTGGAACTCGAGCTGTAGGCAAATAATACAAGATACATGTCATCTTCAATGTTTAGAACATGCAATCAATGTCTGGTGTATTATCATCCTTCACATTCTTGTCTACTTTCAGAGGAAAATTTTGTATTTCAATCAAAAATCAATGCAAAATTATGTATTTTGACTGCTTCAAATTTTAACTAGGTTCTGTATAAGAATCCTTTACTAAATGTCAGTTCGAGCTCTATAGCAGATAGGTAGAGAGTACATCTTTGATATTTGCGGTATCAGATTACAGTTGTGTCACAGACAAAATACATCCAGATCATTCAGAAGCAATGGCAATCTACTAAATGAAAAATATTGAATCTGTTACCATATTATATAAACTGCATCTTTAGTATTTAAATGGTCTTTTGCGTCTTGCTGTAATCATTACGTAAAAAGAAAAAAAAACGCCAATAAGCATTTTCTCTCAGGAATGGAAAATTTCTGAGCGATCATGTCACAGCAACAGAAGATTTTTGTTTTTGTCTTCCTCTTTTATCTTCCATATCTCTTATCATATTGTTCCTAAATGACAACATCCCAGCCCTGAAATCATCCTCTGTGATTTCTCGATCCTCTCATCTGACCCCTTGACCAAAATGGCATTTCCTGCCCCACCCTTTTTAGCTTTCCACAGAGACAGAAACCTACGTGATAACGTGGTGCACTCTCACCTCTGTCCTATGGGACCGTCCCACTGGCACCTCCCCCAGCCACCGCCATGCCTGTTTGTCTTCCGTACTTCATCCATCCAGCTTCCCAAGTCTGTATTCCATATCCACCATTCTTTTTCCTGTGTCTCCCACAATTTTGTATACGTTATTACTTGCAAACGATGCAACCTGATGTACATCGGCGAGATGGGGAGATTTCTAACTGCTAGGTTTGTTGAACACTTGCGGGACATCTGTAACAATCACTCTTCTCCGGTGGCCCTCCACTTTAACAGTAACTCTCACCGAGGTGCACAGGACATTCATGTCACTGGTTTGATCTCCTGCCATTCTAGTGACCGGCAACATTTCTTGTTATAGAACCCACTGATTCTTAATCTCTGTACTCTTAAGCCCCATGGCATCATCAACAAGCTATACTTCCAATAACCTCCTATCTCTTTTCATCAACCTGCTCTTCTTCTCTGTTGTCCCTCCATTCCTTCTTACTGTGCTTCCCTAATCCATCTTTCTTCTCGTCACTTTCCTATATACTGTTACATTCCATTGTGGCAGTTCGGCCTGGGTTGCCATTAAGGGGCTGGAGTTACGACGACCCGCCACATGTGGTTGGTGTGCCAGTGGGTGATCGCACCTTGGGGTTTTGTGGGGCACGGCTGAATTCAGTGTGGGCCTGTTGCGGTTTGACGCGTCGTTTGGTTGGTTCATCTGCATCCCTTGCCATCATAACATCACTCTTTTCCTTTGAGTCGATCCGCCTATGCCACCCTCACCTCTTCTCCTAACAATTTCCTACTTGCTCTACTTTATCTGCTCTTACCACCCATGCCTTTCACTGACCTTTCCCCTTTGCCACTCACAGTGGCCCATGAGCGCCCCTTCTAGCCACACTATCACTTTTGGGCCTACCATCACTCTGGGCTACTTTCTGATTTGTCTTCCTTGGCCGTGTTGGGTCAGCTACCCCTAAAGCAACCGAGTATGTAAAGACTGTATGACTGATTCTGACTTACTCCCCCATCCACTTTCTTACAACTATGCATTACAACTATTTCTTACGATTGCAGCGCCAACAGGTGGCCTGCTTACATTCAGCTAGGATGGCTCGGAGGCAATGGTCCCACCTATATCTTTATATGGAGCCAGCGTGCACTATAGAAATGCCTACAAACGGGTTGCGACATACGGTTGGTCTCACACAGACATGAACCTCGTTTCATCTGACATTTTCCTCCCTACAGTGCATGATCTGCCCTAAGGGATCCTGTATTGGTGGTTCAAGGTTCTGTCCGCTGATCAGTGTTCCTTATAGATGGGCCGGTGTACAGTGGGAGCAGTACCCACATAGAGGTTGCGACATGTGGGAGGCTCATCCTTATATCATATTCGGTTTATGTGACATGTCACATTCCCCAGCATATTGCCTTCAAATATACTTGATGCTGTGGTTGTGTCCTTGGCCAATCTTCCATTATATTTCATCGGGATTTCTGCCACACCGACCTCCACTGACCACGACATTAAGGTCCTTGAAACCAACTAGTCACCTACGACAACCCTCCCCACCTCCCTTATTTTGCCAAACTATACATTTCACATGCCTTGGCTGTAGTTCCGGGTCTGCCTATTTCTACCATGGTCTTCATCTCCTATCCTTTTATTCTCCACCTTCACTAGTGCCCTTTTCTCCGGCAGTCTTCCGTCTTTCTATAATAGCCTTCTTCTTTTTGATACCTTCATACAATGCACTTTCCCATTATGCTCCCTTTCTCTTTCGCTCTGCCATCCCTTCTTCCCTCTGGCACCTTCCCACCTGAGCATTCCTTCCTTGTGTGACTTATCTCCGTTTTAGTTTGGTGCCCATGTTGATCTGCCATTTTCACTTCTCTTTTTCTCTCTCGCTTCTTCATTGACCCCCTTTTCATCTATCAACTCCCTTTCTTTTATTTAATCTGTTATTATAGGCCATTTTGTTCGAGCCATGTTTACAGATGCTTGCATCTTTTTGTGACTACGGCTCTGCATTACGCTTAGGTTCTTATTTACCGCGCATTCTTATACTCCTTGTCTGTGATTCATCTGGCCTTTGTCCACTCAAGTTTTATTGCTTCTTATAGTCCGTGGATGGTCTTTCTACCTCTGCGTCCTTGAACATGTGGTAACAGGCCAGAATTTGCTATTTAACTTGCTGTCTCCTGTTTCCATTCTCTTTTCACCGCAAACTACTAACGAGCTAAGTCATTTTAATTATCATTTTTATTTTATTTGCATTATATCTTATCTATTTTCACTTTTTTGTGCACTTACTACTTTCATCTTCCTCTCACACTCTCTTTTTCCCTGTCATGCTGTCCTATCTTCCTTCATCATCTCTTCACTACTGTCCCTCTTCCTTCTTTTTTCCTTCCTATCACCACCATTTGTGTCTCTATATAATATTTATTTACTGATGTTCTTTTGTTTTCCTGATGAAAGTTTTTCAGTTGAAATATCATCTGTCACTGTGTTTCATTGTTAACTTGTGTTAACTTGCTTTATGACATATTGTGGTAACACTTATACCTATCTTTATTCATTTTATTCTTCTTACTTGCCCTGTGTTTCCCCAGCCACCCATTTCCTGTTTAGGGTTGTTACACAACACTGGAACTTTTATCCCTCTACAAATGGGTAGTTGCTGGATATGGTTTAAATTGCTATTGACTCTTGCCTGTCCTGTTCAAAACAGTAAGATAAGGGATTGATTTCTCCTGCAGAGTCTGTTTATATTGTCATTATCCTTTGGCCTTGTCCTTTAATTCAATACATTTTGACCAGTCTGTTCATTTTCCCATCTGTTCAGCCAGATTTCCTGGTGTTGTCTCTGAGAATCTTTTGATTATACCCATACTAAAAGGTCTTTGCTTTTATTGTTGTGATGCTCCTCTTTTGCAAGTCTGCTACTTCATTTTCTGTAAGAATTAATTAAATATGTATTAAAAATAGTAAACAATGTCTGCAATTGAAAATGTAATATTAATCTGCTACAAATAAACAATATACTTTTCTTTTTTTTCTGTGCGCTTTATACCCATTTTATGCCTTGCAGTGTCAGAGGTAGAGGAGTTCTCTGGAGATGGTCTTATTGTGTGTTTCATATATATTTGATTTTATTGATTCTTTTATTTCTGTAATTCATCTTTTGCATGGTCTGTCCTTGGCTTTGTATCCATCATGTCTGTATAGCAATAATTTTTGAGGGGCACTTCTGAATCTGGAAGCATATGAAAACCACTTAATCTGTTGTCTTCTGATGTAATCCAGGATTGGCATTGTATTTGTTAGTCTTCTGATGTTTTCATTTCTGATTTTGTCTCTTATTGTTACTCTTAGAATTCTATGTAGACAAGTCATTTCTGTTGGAAAAAGTTATCTTTTGGCTTTTGTTATTAGTGTCTACATTTGACATCATCATAGTATGGTCATCGTTTTATATAGTGCAGTTTTGGTGTTCATGTTCAGATGTTTGTTCTTGAAAATATAAGGCCTAAGATCTGGTATGCTATGTTTTATCTGTGTTGGATTTATTTGGTGATTTTCTATCAACAATAAAACATTAATTGCAAAAATGTATGTCCAGTCAGTAATTTTGACTTCCTGGTTGACACCCTTTAATACCTGGCACCTTGGCTGTCTTTTTATAGATCTGTGACCTTATTAGTCCAAATTTTTACAGTAATCTTTATTTATCTAACGATGTGAAGGTTGTACAAAATAAATAACTTGTGCAGTATTCCTTATTTTTGTATTTTTGTGTGTTTAACATCCGTCTATTTATCTTTTTATTGTAACTGTAAAAGCTCATATTTCTTCAAATCTTCAATAACCACAGTTTAAGAACCATTGATAGATTGATTACCACAACTGTTATAAGACTCAACACACCTTCTAAATTGTTACTCTGTGTACGTAAGTTAAAGTACTCAAGGATATGTATGAAAACTATTTAAATTATCAATAAGAAAATGCAAACCAGTACAACGGTAATAATTTCTCCCATTTTCTGAACAGATGCACACTGAAATTATTAAAAAATCAGGAAATATGAAAATGTGTATGGCAGGCCCTTCTCAATTTATTGTTGACAAAATATAATATGTGAGCCTCTTGCTTCCTTTTAAGGTTATTGCATTGCAAAAATTAATGTTCTGATCAAATGTAATTTACCTGCTAAATGTTATCGACATAGGTCCAATAAGTTATGAATAATGATTTTTCAACGACGGCATTTCAGAAAGGACTATAGTAACATCTGTCTACATGGATCTATAGATCTCACCTTCATGCTCTTTTTCTGGGACAGATCTGGAACACAAATATATGAAAATGATGTTTGTCAACAATTATTACTTAGATAATACCAACTTATCTGATGATCAATAGAGAGATAACTATCAACTCATATGTTGATCAATAGAGAGATAGTATAACTCATCTGATGATTACTAATTGGTAGCATATCCTATCCAGGACGTACCTATCAACCCAGCATTTGTTGGCTGTGGTGATTTTCTAGGCAATATAAATATGTTCAGTAGGTTGCCATTGCTTTCTGAACGGTCCGGATGCACAATTGCCTGTGGTGAGGATTGAACTCAGTACCTTTGCCGTCACAGACGCGCTCTGTACCACTTCGCCACAGAGCCGGACTGATGATAACTAGAGAGGTAATATCTAGAAGAAATAGCAATATCAATAAATCCGTAACTCTTCAGGGTTGTAGGGGTACCACATTGGATGCTTCAGCACACACAGAGTCCTCCAGCGAATTCTATCATCAGCGATGCGGATGAGTGTGGAAATATCTTGCCCTATCCATTCCTTGATGTTGTCTGTCCATGACTTTATTTGTCCTCCTCTGCTTCTTCCCCCTTCGTTCCCTGCAGTATTGTTTTTGACAAGGAATCATGCCTGCATACATGTCCAAACCATGCTAGTTTTCGTCGTTTCACTATTGAAAGCAATGGTTCCTGAACACCAGCACACATCTCTACATTATTTCTTACAAACACATTGGTCTTATGTTCCCTATAGGAAATTTGTAGAATTCGTCTGTACCATTTTTACTCGAAACCCTTTAATCTTCTCTCCGTGTCTGCAATGAGTGTCCAACTCTCACAACTATACAGCACCATATAGCAATATACTATCAACTCAATTGATGATCAATAGAGAAATTCTTGATCCTTTTTATTTCTTGATTAGAAACTAGCTTCACAGCACGTCTGGCATTCCCATAAGTGCTCTGCTCTCCATGTGTGTGTAGACTCAGAATCTCTGTCAGGTGTTGATTGTGTGATTTTCGGTGCCTTCCAAAAGATTTACTTTTCCTACCCTCCCCTCTAGATACTCCCATTTCTGACATTCTCCATATGTGTACGTTCTCAGCCTCAGATATCGTCTTCATCTTGAAATGAATTTATTACTGCCTTGATCAAGTCTGCTTTATCTCTTCTCAGCAATGTGCCGTCTATCACCGCATTGCCTGCCAATAAGTCGACTCTCTTGTTTCCTCTGACCCCCAGCATGACCAAGGCAGTATATCCATGTAATGCTCTGGAAAAGTGAGTTGTTTAATAAGTCTCACCATTCTTTTCTCAGCATGTACTTCTCTATCTTACGCAGCATACTTAGAGAGTCTGTGAGTATTACCGAGTGTGTTGATGTATCAGCTATCAACCAATTAAGTGCTGTTGTAACTCCCTCTATCTCCACCAACTTCACGCCGCTTCTATAGGCAACAAAACCCCAACCGCTTTTATTTGTGTTTCTGTTAACTGAGCCATCTGTGTATATAATTATGTCTTGTGGTTTTGAGTGTAGCTGGGCGAGTTCATGCACTGTATCCTGGGCCCTGACACCTGTCCATTTTCGACATGCTTTGTCTAGTTGTATTATTACTTTAGTCCGCGATTTCTTCTCAGTGTCTACCCCCACCCCTTCACTGCCATTTCCTATTTCTTCAAATTCACATACTCTTCTCAGTGTGTCTTCAGCCTCTGCCATCCATGATCTGCCACACTTGATTCATTTTCCCTTTGACTCATCATACTGGTGTAGTGAGTGCTGGTTGTAAAAATAGAGAGATATTATCATCTAATCTAATGACCAATAGAGAGAAACTATCAACTCATCTGATTATCAATAGAGAGATACTAACAACTCATATGAGGATCAATAGAGAAGCTACTGTCAACTCATCTTATGATCAATCATGTATTGTTCTAATGAAAACATGATTATCAAATGTAATGATGGTTTAATCCAGTGGTGCTCTATATTTTTTAGCTTCATTTATCTGTGTCTCTTCCTCCCCCTTTTAGCTCCCGTCCTCACCCACTGAATTACATATACAAACAAGTTATGGTAGATTTCTGGGCATGTGATGAGAAAAGTAAAACTTGAATATTTAGTAACCACCGGAAACATCAAGGGGAGAAGAGACCGAAGAAGACAAAGAGAGAAATTTCTGGATGGGATGTCACTGTGGCACAAAAATAAGTCACCAACTTGACTAATTATGGTAACAACACAAGAGCCAGAGAGTTGTGGAGATGCATGATTGCCTACGCCACTCAGCATGACACTCGATTGATTGGTAGATGTGAAGCAGAACTTGATGATGAAATAATTCCTTTAGCTATGAGCTATGGTGTATTAACACCGGCCAAGAACTATAACAAATTGCAACGAACCACACGGCATGGAGAAACATGACTTCTGCCCTATGTGCCGCTAAGACGAAACAATGACTCATATACAGTTTGTTGTCTTAAAGGCATGGTTGTATTAGGCAAAACTTGAAACAGAGTAATGAAGTTATGTTAATCACTGGTAATATATACAACAACAACACACATAAATTGGCATTTCAAAAGTCCTTTATTAAGAACATATTCACAACATAAATATGATGAGTAAGAACAGTCCACATTCACATGGCAATGACAGAGCTACATATAGATACACACCAGAAGAGTAAAAAGTAGAAGGTCTGTGGTGAACACACACACAAAAATTAACAAAACATAGCTAAATATAAATGAAACAAAACAGAATATGACATAACAACATGATATCTACCTGTAGGACTGTCAGGCATTTATACCAAACGGCTCTATAGCGCCAAACTGATGGATGTACCTAGTTCTCGAATGTGTGTCGAGACCGGTCATCCGAACATGACTTAATTGCCTGACAGCCCTACAGGTAGATATCATGTTATATCATTTTTCTGTTTGTTTTGTTTCATTTATATTTGCCTGTGTTCTGTAACATGAACATCACATGCACCTTCAAGGTCTGTGCCATTGAAGTGGTCAGAAAAAGAAGTACTAGTCTTGTTGTTGATGCTGTACAGATGCTCACAGAATCGGTTATGAGTCTTCTATCAGTCTTCCCTATGTACACCATGTTGTAATACATGCAGATGATGGCATAGAGGTTGTAGGAAATACATGTGTGTGAAACTCTCGGTAAAAATGCTGTTTCATCCACCATTGGGCTATATAACGTTACGGATTTCCCTTGAAAAACCAATCATATCGATTCACATCTTAGACAAGAATTCTTAGAGAATTAATTATTAATTCTAAACACTGATTCTATCCCTTCTCCCCCTCTTAAAAATATCTATAAACTAATTATAATCTTTTTAACCCCCCTAAAAGTCACAACGGTGGACGAAACAGCAGATGCGCCAAACTCTCTTCAATGGTAAAGGTGGCTTTGGGGAATGTGACAGAACAGGTCTGGGTGACATAAGCACAGATGTATGATTTATACTATCTTTGCAGCTGATCGTACTGAAATGACTGGAGACATTAGGCTTGAGATGACTATGGACCAATATATACCTGAGTTCTTGACATTTCTGCAAGAAAACAGGGGAGGGGGGGGGAATCTCAAAATATCTTTTGTGTCTTGGGATCCAACTAAAGAATATGAATGTGTTGGAAGAGGACATGGTGGACAGAAGAGCTATGGGTGGAAGGTGAGAACATGTTTGACCTTGTCAGTGGAGGAAGTCCTCTGAGAATTCTTGAGGGTATCTTGATGGAACAGGCTCCACACTCGAAGCAGGGCAGACCTGATGATATCTGCGGTTAGTTCTTGCTTTTCATATTTATATTATGAATGTGTTCTTTATAAATGTCTATTGCTCAATCTTTCAATTTGTGTGTGTTATCAGTGATTAGCAAAACTTCATTACCCTGTTTCAAGTTTTGCCTGTTGGACTACAGGTTTACTGAAGTTATTACCTAGTTTTGATCGTGTTTGGAGAGTTTATGGATGCATGTTTAGTCCCAGGATCACATCCTAAAAGGAGCACAGCCCTTACTTCTTGGTCAACAACCTCACCATTATTCTGTTAGATTTGTTTATCTGTGGATGAGTCTATCCACAGTTATGGCACATCTAACATTCACCACCACCTAGAAGTGTTAGATGTGCCACCACCACCTGCCACAGAAGGGCAAAGGTGTAATGTCCGCTGGCCTGCATCTCTTGTAATCCATGGGATTCATTTGATAAAAGACAAAAGATTGAAATAAGACATGAAATGATGATGATGTGGCTAGCGAGGGGAAATGGGCAATCCCGAGTAACTTACCACACAGCCCTTAACCTGTGACTGACCTAGCACGTCGACAGGGGATACATAAAGTGCTCAAAAAGAAACTTAAATGGAGAGGAAGGCACATCACGCAAAAGAGATCAGCAATAACAACAAAAATAGCAACCATCAACATCTGCGGCATTAAAGACAAGGAAGAACAACTCATAGAAGAAATGATTAAAAGGAAAATAAAAATTTTAGGAATTGCAGACACAAGAACAAAAGGTAGAGGTGTGAAGAGGGCACACAACAACTTTACAATTACACATTCAGGTGTAAACGAGAATGACAATGCGAAACATGGTGTAGGGTTTATAATGGAAGAAAAAACTGCCAAAAACATTTTAGAAATAAGCTATACTTCAGAAAGAATAATGAGCATTACAATATTAGAAAACAACAAAAGAACAACTTGCATACAAATTTACTCCCCATGCAACAACAACCAGATAGACAGTGAAGAATTCTATGAACTATTGAATGAAAACATAAACAAAATAGATAAAGAGGATGACCTAATAGTAATGGGAGATTTTAACGGAAGGCCAGGGAAAAGAACGAGTGAAGACAGTAGATACCTAGGACCTTTTGGGGATACACTAACAACAAGAAATGAAAATGGAGACAGATTACTAGAGATATGCAGTCAAAATGAACTATACATCACAAATACTTTCTTTAAACACAGAGAGTCACACATCTATACTTGGCACAAATGGAACAAGCCTGAATGTAGAAGCCAGATTGACTTCATATTAACAAAAACCAAGAACAGAAGACAAATCACGGACAGTAGAGCCGTACCTAATTAATCAGATGATACAGACCACCATATGGTGATGGCTACCATCAGAAAGCCAAATGCAAGCGAACATATTGATAAAATACACAAGAAAGACAATGACAAGATCATTAGAATTAACAAGCTTCAAGATGAAAACATTAAAACTCTTTGAAAGACAAATAGCAGAAAAATACAAGAAATTAAACCCAGAAACAAGATCAGTAGAAGAAGAGTGGACACAATTTAAAACCTCAGTAATGAACACAGCTAAAGCAATATGTGGTACTAAACAACGTGGTAAAGCGGGGGAAAAGAGCACCACGTGGTGGAGTGAAACTATAAGACAAGGCGTGAAAGAGAAAAAGAAACTATATAAAGACTGGAAACATAACAAAGAACAAGAAACATATGAAAAATATGCATTAGCACGAAAAAAATTAAAACAACTGATTAAAGAAGCTAAAAGTAAATCATGGTCTGATTTTGGCAAGACTTGAATAAGGATTACAAAACAGCTACAAAACGCTTCTACAAAACAATCAAAGTTATGAGAACCAGAACAGAAAATCACGATCCTACAGAACTAATAAATGACAGAGAAGGTAATCCCATTTCAAATAAGCAAAGAGCATTAAAAAGATGGAAAGAATACTTTTCTGAGTTACTAAATACAACACCAAGCAATAATACAGCAAAAGAAACCATAAAGAGTTGTAATGAACAAGAGCCAAATATTCTCATAGAGGAATTGCCGAGGTCATAAAAAAGGCAAAAAATAACAAAGCTCCAGGGATAGATAACATATCACTAGAAATTATAAGAGCAGCAGGAGAAACAGGATTATATTGGCTACACAGAATTTTTAACACGGCGTGGAGGCAACAGAAGACACCAACAGACTGGAGAAAAGCTATCATAGTGCCAATATGGAAAAGGAAAGGCAGCAAAAGAGACTGTAACCAGTACAGGGGAATTTCCTTGTTAAGCCATGCAGGAAAACTATATGCAAAAATAGTAGAGAAAAGACTGAGACCTGTAATAGAACAACAACTTAGTAATACACAAATGGGTTTTAGAAGAAACAGAGGATGTACTGATGCAATATTTATTCTGAAACAGTTGGCAGAGAAGTCAATAGAATACAACCAAAATTTATACATATCCTTCATAGATCAAGAGAAAGCATTTGACCGAGTAAACAGAGAAAAACTATGGGAAACATTAAAAATGTATGGAGTATGCCAACATTTAATTAACGTTTGTAGAAGTCTCTATAACAACAGCAGTTGCACTATAAGAACAGCTGCAGGCTACGCAGAGGACTTTGTGATTAGCACAGGAGTAAAGCAGGGATGTGTATTATCCCCACTACTTTTTATTACATACATGGACCATATAAACAAAACAGCAAATTCTAATGAAGCAAATGAACTGCTTTTTGCAGATGACGAGGTTTTATTCCACAACAGCATTAAAAACCTGCAAGACCACCTAAACACAATAGACACAGCAGGCAAGCAATTTGGAATGAAAATCAACATAGATAAAACAGAAGTAATGAATATTGCAAGAGAAAAGGAGAACATCAACATACAGATAAATAATAAACAACTAAAACAAGTAGATGAATTCAAATATCTGGGCAGCACATTGAGATATGACAACAAACAAGAAGCAGAAATAAACACAAGATGTAATAAGGCCTGTCAGATCATTGGTCAATTAACACCTTTACTAAGAAACAAAGATATTACACTAGAAACAAAGAAAGCGCTTTTCAACACCATTTTCTTACCAACATTGTGTTATCAGTGTCAAACTTGTACATTAGATTCTAGAACAATACATAAGATTAACACCACTGAAATGAAATGTGTGAGACGTATGATTGGAGTTAGCTTGAGAGACAAAATCAGGAATGAAGCACTAAGAAAACAATTAGGGATCAAACCAACAATAGAATACATACAGAAACAACAAGTTAAATGGTACGGCCACATCACCAGACAGAAAGAGCAAAGTATTATCCAAAAAACACTTAACAAACGATACGAAAACAGGAGACCTATTGGACGCCCTCGTAAAAGGTGGATAGATAGTGTATTAGAGACACTCGGAAATATAACAGCAGATGAGGCAAATAGAAGGGCAAAAGACCGTACACTCACTCTCCCCTCAACACCGAAAGGTACATGAGGACAGAAAGAAGAAGAAGAATGATGATGAAGATTATTTTCCACATGGCAGGTTATCAGCCTATCTCCTAACTTTTCTTAGTCACTTCCAACGACATCCCTGGAAAGAAAACAATGGCCTTGTTCTGTACACCCTGAACTAGAAGTCAAGGCCCTGGCTGCTATACCAGTGGAAACAGAAGCTAAAAGGATAATAGGAATTGCTAAAGTATTTTCAATAACATTATGAAACTTCCAACATCTAAATAAATCACAAACTAAAAATGGAACCAGCTCTATGCATGGCAAATATCAGGCTGGATGTATAATAATTTATCTTAGAAGTAAGGTGCTACATGTACTCTACATGAATGTATGGCTCAGAAACATGGATAATGAGCAAATAACTATAATAGAGAATTGATCCCTAAGAGATATAGATATATAGAATAATAGGAACTTCTTTGAATAAGACGAAAAACAACATCTTATACTACATGTAAGTGACAATACTACAAATAAAAAAAAGGTGATTGACTAAAAAAAAAAGCAAACACAGGAAGCCCAAACATTGTTAGATGGACAGCCTATCGAAGTGAACCACTACTAAGAGACAGACAATACTGGATGTCTGTTGTAGCAAACCTTCCATGCTTACACAGCACTTGAAGATGATGATTGTATTCTTCACTGTCATTGTACATCTACAATCTGATGGTATCATAGTTATTTACAATCATGAACTAGTTATTGCAGAGTCCTAGATGTGCACAAGAAATGGCTATATAGTCAGGAAATTGACACCAGATAAAATCTGGCAAAATAAACATGGAACACATCTTGTTGACCACATCCCACCTGAGCATACAAATCTAAACAGTAAAAAATATCTATGTATTTCCCCATACATCTAAATATTGTGAAATAGAGCATTACTTAAATTTGTGATATATGAAATCTCATATATCTCTATCTATCTATCTATTTTGCTAAACTTCTTGCTGCATTTCAGCATCACGAGTTTTCTGGAGATGACCCTCATGTGTGCTGAGTATATTGTGGAATTTGTCATCTCTTTTATTTCGATGGCCCATCGTTTTCATGGTCTGCCTCTAGGTCTGCCTTCACTGTATCTGTGTAGCATAGCTTGCTGAGGTATACTGCCTGATGGTAGTCTGCTGATGTGTGCAAACCATTTGATCTGTTGTATCTTAATATATTCCAAGATTGAGGTAATGTCGGTTCTTATATTATGTAATCTCTATATTATGTAACAATCTATGAACACACAAAAACTATAAGATGTACAGCAAAGTTATAAAAGTATCACATCATCAAGTCTAATACTTACAGATCATCACTGGACTGCCACAAAACTTTGCCATTATCAGCATCTCGAAGATTCATCCAGTTTCTTGTACAAAGTTATAGAAAACATTGTGAATTCATTAATCTAACTTATTATATAACTAGAAATAATAGAAAAGAACATGTAAAATATTGTGATATTTTATATTGTAGGATCATCTCTACAATATCTTTCAATAATTTTGATTTCTTTTTCGAGAAACCTGTTATATTTACAGAATAGCTGATTTCATCTTGTAAAACATAATTTCTTTTGTGATCTCATTGGCTTGAATATCATCCATGTCATTGAACTATTTCATTGCTACATTAACTTGAGGAAACAAGAAAATGTTACATGAAGCAAGATCGGGTGAGTATGGAAGTTGGGGAAGTAATGGAATGTTGTGTTTCTTCCAAAAGAAACAGAAGGGACGTTCAAATTTTCAACTTTTCCATCTTTCAAAATGTCCATATCCATGCTTCCGAAAGACTCAGTGTCACTAAAATTACCTCTATCTAAAGTGAAAATGAATAGGCTTCATCAGCGCATGTCCCAGTTTATGTGTATTACTAATAAGGCTGTGCTACATCATATAAGCACGCCTTGTGACCCAGGACACCTTTCGTCAAAACTAAGCTAGTACTGGAGGGGATCCGTACCACCCTTAGCTTGCTAAAGGCTAGGTTCAACTTAAAACAACCACAACATTCTGCCCATTTTTCGTATCAAGAGTACTTTACTAAATGTAAACATTAAAGGTCAATACAGGTGTATTCATTTTAATATGAATATTAAAGTTTCTCTACAAAATACAGAAAATTTATACAAGTGAACTGGCATGAATGTAATGTAGACCCTATATATTATATACTTGCTTCATGAGGTGGTATAAATATGTTTATGATTTCTTCAATTGTTTGTTAACATTCCTACTCACTCAAGCTCCTGTTGGATCTCTCTTGTAATATGACAGTAATCCTAGTTGATTTCCAGCAAGATAAACCATAGTCCAGGGAAAGGAAATGCATTGTCATCATTCTATTTGCACCAATGGCCAAACTTCAGCAGAATTTCTTTAATTAGCATTTCAAATAAAAAGTACATGTGGTTTTTCATGTGGACAACCATGTTGTCGTTGAAGACCTTGCTTTACTTGAGAGTAAATTCGAGAGGAGGCGAGCTAGAGGAAGGCAGAGAATGCAACTGGGAGAATAACAGTAACACCGTACATGAGATGGACAGGTTAGTCTATCAGAGAGCACCACCATGACAAGAAACGGGTATATTGGAGGTCTGTTGCAGCCAATCTGTGTTGCGAAGACGGTGCTAAGTTGAAATTATTATTATAAATAATAAATAATTCATACGGTTCATTTTACATTTAAATTATTATTAATACTAAAAAATACATTTTAATGGGAAATGCCAGCTGTAATTTAACTATTATAAATCATTCTTGGATTTCAATAGTACAAAAATAATAATGTAATATAATGGGGAAGGATACAGTTTAAACCCTTTCATTATATCCTCTGGTTTTGGGGGCATTGTCCTAGCAACAAAGCAGCGAAAAGATATTACTACAATCGGTTTCCACAGATGCCGTCAACAATCCAATATGGTTGTGAGCAGACTTCCGATCACATCACAATAAAACAGCCGGATTACAACAATAAACAAAACAATCTTATGTATCTGATCTATCAGTTGTCTTTTTGTGTAGTAATGTTGACAACTCACTACATACACAAACTTTGAATTTATAAAGATATTAACCGATAAAATAATTCAATTGATTTTGCATTAATGATTAACACCATCTTTAGTCTTCTTTTTTGCCGTTCGAGAATGCACTTATATGTCTGTTATATCTATGCTGCTACAGCTAACTAACTAGTCTCTGGGATTGTGAGTGATGGGGAAAAAAAATTTAATAGGCCCCAATAAGACAGATAGAGGACTGTTTAATAGACAACTACATGCCTCCACCAATGTGAAAGATATCGCCATCATAAATCTGCTGTTTACTGCTAAATGCGCACTCGATCACTCAAATACAGTATAGGCGCCCTATTTATCAGGGAAGCCGGACTAGCTGTTTAAATAGATGAACAAGAAGATATGTATATAATACTCTTCTTTTCTATCCAATTTCCATCCAGTGTTGTTTACAATTGTTGCGGACCATATGTTTTGCTGTTCTAAGACTAGTAACAATTTCTGGTTAAGGAATACTTGCTCACTTTTTTCCAATAAGTTTAGGGAAAAAAAACGCATTGTTGAGCAGAGTGGCCCATTCAGTTCTGATAATACACTTTTCTGTGTTGCGCAAAATACTTTGAGAGTCCGATAGAGTCAGTGAGTCTGTTGGTGGTTGCGTCACCAGCCCAAGTGAGAGCTGCTGTCACCGCTTCTATTTCCCTGCTCATACTCGATGTTGTAGTAGGGTACTCAGCTGACTTCTCATCTAATTTATTGCCATTTTGATAGGCCACAAAACCCCAACCACACCTGTTTGTTTCTTCTGTTGCTGTCCCGTCTGTGTAAATTATTGTATTGTGTAGCTTCGAGTGCTACAGTATGAGTTCTTGGATCATTCCCTCTGTTCTGTTGTAGCCCAATGGCAGGAACACCCTTCCTATCTGTATCACAAATGTTGTCTTTAACGTTCTTACTTTGCCAAATGTCACCCATTCACATCATCTTCCCACGTCCACCAGCTCGTCCACAAACTCGTGGTAGGGTACCTTCTGCTTCTGCCATCCAAGATCTTCCGTTCTTGATATGCCTTCCTTTTGTGTTGTCTAAAGATTGGTGTAAGAGGTGTGATCATTTTTGGCGACCTTGAAGTATTCTTTAGCCTGTGCTATTTTATGTCTTGATTTGATGCTCTGTAGATCTAGGAGAAAACTCATGGCCGCGATAGGTGTATCTTGTATATCCTAGGACAGCTCTCATGGCCGCGTTTTATACTCTATCCAGTCTATCCACCTGTTTTGCGACTGTGTAAACCATAGTCCAACACATATAATACCGATGCCTGCATCATCTGAAAAAAGTTCGTTTCGGCATCTCTGCAGGTGCCATGATTTTCATTATACCATGAAAGATCAATCTATTCAGATCTCTATTGCTAAGTATATGTTTATGCGGATGTGAAAGTTGGACACTCAATGCAGACACATAAATAAGAGCTGATGCTTTTGAAAATAAGTGCTACAGAAGTTTGGAATTAGCTATAGGCCCTAACAAGACAAATATATTTGTCCTGAAGCAAATAAACAAACACGCCGGTAATCAAGTACCACGTTTAGCAGTGGTAAAAAGGTGGAAACTTGTTCGGACATATAAAGATATACGACTCATATTTTAAAACGATCATGCATGAAACAGCCGAGGGTTGAAGTGATACAATAAGAGAAAATCATGGATTAATTAACATAACATCAAGGAATGGTCTGGGCATGATTTTTCTGCATTCATCCAAATGACAGTGGATATAATTGTTCGGAGAGCTTGTATTGGTGATATATCTAGTGTTGCACGTCTGCAACCCTTACAGGTTATGGATCTTATTATTATGATTTCAATAGGCCCCCTGTACAAATTTACAGTGACTCTGTATTGCCAGTTCTGCGCATTATCTGTCCAATTGGGCTAGATTTATATCAATAGTACGTATGTAGAACAAATGTTTTTAGAAAGTTTCACATGAATATGACGGACTATCACTAAAACTAAAGGGCTATGAGTAGTAAACAAGAATACATACAAATTACAATACACAAGACATTTTTAACGTTTCGAACCGTCAGGTCTTTCTCAAGAATATATAAAACAAACAGTGAAAAACAATGAAAACTGTAAAAACAATGTTAACACCGCAGAGGCAATAGATACAATATTGACATGTAAACACTTCAAGGTGAAGTTCATTGTCTGCTTTTCAGTCTATCTTTCCCTTTGTTGGAAACTAAAAAACACAATCTAAAAATATATTTAGGCCCTATATTCTGCAGGTTGGCTGGAAGTTGGCTGCAACTGACCTCCAACATCACCTGTCTCTTGCATTGGTGGTGCACTCTGCTAGACTGTAACCTGTTCATCTTGTGATATTATTCTGCCACGTGTAGGCTCTGCTACATCCGAGTGATTTTTTTAATACATGAACTGTTTTTAAATAATATATTTGTGCAATATTGCCAGGATATTAGATCCTTTTAATACAATGGAAACACTAAATGCAGCAGAAAATATCTACAGAGAATTGAGATATGCTGTCTGACTGATTTAATATATCTTGAGCAAAATTAATTATATTATTAACTGATATTACTAAATTATAACGTTGAGTCTTGCAAGATTTTAATGAAAACAAAAACTAGTGCTTAAAAAAGAAAAAAACTTTAGTGATGTTTAGGCACAAGACTAGTGCAATTTTGACGAAATGAGTTGGCAACATTGTTTACAGGTCAATATGGCGAATATAAACAAAATGGACATATCATCTCATGATAACGAAGTACTCAAGGAAATATTTAGTAATGGATTACCTTATACTGACGATATTGTAGGAGACAAAACAAATAATGGTAACTCATTTATGAAATTTTATAATTGTTTTGGCATTATCATCATTATGCTCATAGAATTTTCAAAATAGTGGGACCTACTCATCATCATCAGGTGTCAATAGAATAGATTAGATAGTGTCAATGATGCCGGCTGGCGTAGGCGATCATGGCTCTTCACAGCTCTCTGTCTCCAGTTTTAATTATGTATCAAGATCGTTGTTATTTTCCTGCCGTGCCAAGTTGTTAAACTGTCTAATATTTCCTCACTATGTCGCCCCCTGTCTCTGTTGCCTTCAATCTTGTCTATTGTGACTGTTCGGTGAAAGTACAGAATAGTTCTCCGCTGTGCTATAAATAGCACACTGTTTACATTTTTAACTAGTGACGTCACGGATTCCCGTGTAACACAAATAAAGTTAAAATAGATGCAGTGACGTCACATGTCACAACGCAAATGTGTTTTAGTTATTACTATCCCTGCACATAATAGCACTGAAGAAAATGACATTTTGTTATGTGGTGTGCTGTCTCTCTCTACCTGCCGAAAATGTGCTAACGTTTGTGTGTTTTAGTGTTTTCTGCGTATCAGCATCTATCAATTTCACTGGTGTTACACAGAAATCCTTGAGGTCGAATAGTTAAAGATGTAAACAGTGTGCTATTGCAGTTCCTAATCACCCAAACCTACTCCCTATTCCCCAAACCTACTCCCTATTCCCCAAACCTACTCCCTATTCCCCAAACCTACTCCCTATTCTCAAACTAATCCCTATTCCCCAAACCTACTCCCTAATCCCCAAACCTACTCCCTATTCCCCAAACTAATCCCTATTCCCCCAAGCTAATCCCTATTCCCCAAACCTACTCCCTATTCCCCAAAACTAATTCCTATTCCCTAAACCTATTCCCCAAACTAATCCCTATTCCCTGTACCTACATCCTAATCCCTACGGTAGCCCAAAGGTTACGATATACCACGACACTAGAGCAACGGTCACAACGTAGCATTACAAGCAACTTGTGTAACAACATGAACAATACGACACTCACCTTATTGAGAATTATCTGCAGGATACACGTTTTTAATTCCGGAAAGGAACTCCATGAATATATAATTCGAACCGACATGCTTCCTTCTCCATATATACTCACATAAATACGATGAAAATTGCCCTGAACATCTACCCTGAGTTCTAAATTCTCTTTTAACACTGCCCCATAAACCCTCTATAGTATTTGTATCGTCTGCTCCTGTTCGTTTTCCTGTCTGCTACTGTATACCACTGCGCATGCCCCTTATTAATAGCACTCTACAAGGCAATCCCAAAACAAAGGTCAGAAAATACATCGAAACTAGAGCAAAGGTCACAGCGGAGAACTATAATGTACTTATTATTCAGCCGACTGTTCTTCAAACCACCTTGTCCCATAATCATTGGCATTTTTGTGGCCAAAAAATGATTGTCTTTTTCTTATAATTCACAAGGCAACACACAAAAATCATCACAGATAATTTTATATGGGTTTTGTAGTATTTGGTTAGCTGATTTCAAATCTGTCTTTAGTTTTTTTCTACCACGTAACATTTTTTTGTAATAGCTAATTATAATATCTTTCAACAGTGGTTATGACCACAAATCGAGTACAATGTTTTATTTAGATTGGTATCGATACTTTATTACTGGCTGTTACAATTTTGTTCAGTTTCGGGTCACGTAATTTAGTATCGATGCTACCATTTTTGTGTATTCGATAGGATAGTAAATCCATTTATACACGTGTGGTGTTTGCTTAAAGTAATTACGACAAGTATATTATGAGATTTCGTTGTTTTGTACTTTCTTTTATTTTAAAGGTTGCAAAAACCTTGCATTTGTGTACTTGATAACTTATTTTGTGTACTTATTAACTTATTATCATGCCTAGAAGATGCATCAATCATCCAAACTGTTTCTGTTTTGTGTGTGGTTCATTTGTGACGAAATCACAGCGGCGCACAATTTCAGATGATCTAAAGAAGATATACATATTGTATTTTGGCTGTCCACTGGGTGATCAGGATAAATCTTGGGCTCCACATATCATATGTACCAGTTGTTCAAGCGGACTACGTGACTGGCTAAATGGCCGCAAGGCAGCTATGCCATTTGCAATTCCAATGTTATGGAGGGAACCGCGAGACCATGTCAATGATTGCTACTTTTGTCTGGTGAACACAAATGGATTCTCTGCTAAAAATAAACAGAACATTGTATATCCTAGCTTAGATTCTGCCATCAGGCCTGTTCCACATGACGATTCATTGCCTATTCCTTTACCTCCTTCTGGTGGACTCGTATCTATGCAAGATGGGGAGGAATGCAGTGAAAACACAGCTGTTCACAATGCAGACTCAACTGATCCAGATTATACTGTTGATGAATGTTTAGAACCTAAGACTTTTACACAGGCAGAGCTGAATGATCTTATTCGTGATCTAAATCTGTCTAAAGATAAAGCAGATCTTCTTGCTTCAAGGCTTAAGCAAAAGCATTTGCTTGCAAGGGACGTTAACATAACTTATTATAGAAAACGAAATCTCAACATGACGACGTTCTTCAATGTTGACGGCTCATTGAGTTATTGTCAGGACATCGATGGTCTCTTCAACAGTTTATCACAAGTGCATGATCCATCAGAATGGCGTCTCTTCATTGATTCCTCGCGAAGAAGCTTAAAGGCAGTTCTTTTGCACAATGGAAATTTAAAACCAAGCATACCAGTTGCACATTCTGTTTATCTGAAAGAATCTTATTACAACATGAACAGTTTGCTTGAAGTTATCCATTATAAAACACACCAGTGGAACATCTGTGGTGATCTAAAGGTCATTGGCATGTTGATGGGCATGCAAGGAGGATTCACTAAATACTGCTGTTTCCTATGCCTATGGGATAGTCGAGCAACAGCGGAACATTATGTCAAACGTGTCTGGGAGCCCAGGCATATCTATACACCAGGAGCAAGCAGTGTCCAAAATATGCCCCTTGTTGATCCACAGAAAATATTTCTGCCACCTCTCCATATTAAGCTAGGACTGATGAAAACCCTTGTGAAGACCATGGGTAAGACAAACTCAGAAGGTTTTCAGTACCTTGTTAATAAATTCCCAAACATCACTTCTGCAAAAATGAAGGAAGGGATATTTATAGGTCCACAAATCAGATCTGTTTTACAAGATGAAGGTTTCAAACAGTCTCTGTCAGGAGCTGAGCTAGAAGCCTGGGAGGCATTCAAGTGGGTCTGTGAAAACTTTCTTGGTAATCATAAGTCCCCTACGTACAGGGAAGGAGTTCAGCGTCTAATAGATTCTTACCAGAACCTTGGCTGTCGCATGTCATTAAAAGTGCACTTCTTGCACTCCCATGTAGATTTCTTCCCAGAAAATCTTGGTATGGTGAGTGAAGAGCAAGGAGAACGTTTTCACCAGGACATTCAGTTAATGGAGCGCCGTTATCAAGGTTTGTGGAATGAGAGTATGATGGCCGACTTCTGCTGGATGCTATTCCGTGATAATCCAGGCGAAGAATATAACAGAAAATCAAATTCCAAGCATTTTTGAAGAAACATTCTACATATCTATGCTGTGATGTGAGTATATTTGATTTAGTCTAGAAGATGTGAATCATTTGCTTAATTGATGTTTGCGATTCTCAAAAAAATACAGCCAAGTTCAGTGAAAACTAACATCACTCATAACTTTAAAACTTGACGTGATAGAAAAAAACTGATACCAGATCTGAAATCAGCGCCAAAAAATCCTTTAGAAAAGTGTATTTTGGTTTCAGATGATTAAAAAAAGTTTTATTTTGTTGCCTTGTGATTTGTTGATTTAGGTACAATTTGGATTTGACTCTTTCAACACCTCTACATTAGTTTTTCTGGCAGTTCATGGTATTCTCAGCATTCGTATGTAGGGCCACATCTCTATTGCCTCTAATTTCCAACTTCCCTGTTTGTTTATTACCCAAGAACCACATCCATATGTATGTAATGTTAGTATAGGAGTTATATAGTATCTCAGAGCTTTCTTCCTCACCTCTAATGACAAGGTCATAGACCTATTATACAATATATTTTTCATTTTTGTGTGATATTGCCTGCCCTATTCTGCTTCTTATTTCTGTTGAACTTCTCCCATCTGCTGTAATCATGGTACCTAAATGTTTGAATTGATGCACCTGTTTTAATACTATATCATTCACTTTGATATTACAAGTTGTGTTATTTTGTTTCTTTGAAATAAACATTACTTCTGTTTTCTTGATATTTAGGAAGAGGCCTTTCTTTTTACTTTCTGTGACTACTACATTAATTAATTCTTGAAGGTCTTCCTCACTTTTAGCAATCAGAACCATGTCATCTGCATATCTCAAATTATTTATGTTATGTCCTCCCACTGATATTCCTGGGATATCAGCTATTGTATGCATTATGTTTTCACTGTGTAAAGAGAACGGGTCTGGTGAAAGTACACAACCCTGTTAACTCCTTGCTTTCTTTGTTGAAAATGGCCAAATTGATTTCCTACTCTTATTGCTGCTGCTTGTTGCCAGTGCATGTTATTAATGATTTCTTAAATCCTAACTATCGATTTTCACATACTCTAGCATGTGTATAACTTCACTATGTTTAACTTTATTAAATGCTTTCGTGTAGTCTATAAAACAGAGGTACAGGTCTGTTTTTACCTCTATAGACCTCTCTATTAGTGTTCTCAAAATATATAGGCTATAACAATGTTGGTACCTTTGCTTTCTACAAAGTGGCATTGTTCTGGACTTATTTCTGTTTTTACTTTGTTTCTCACTCTCTTCATGATGATTCTGAGAAGTATTTTTGTTATTTGGCTCATGAGGCTGATTGTACAGTGTTCTTCACATTCGGTGGTCCCTAGTTTGTTTGGTAAGGCTATAAATATGGATCTCATCAAATCATTGGTTATGATTTCACTAGTATATATGGCATTCAGCAATTTTGTGATTATTTCAACTCCAAAGTCACCTAAAGCTAATATTTCTCTAATGTGATATTGTCTGGTCCTGGGGCTTTGCCGTATTTCATTCGCCTTAGGGCTTCCCTTACTTCTGTTGTGAGTATTTATAGACCCTTTCTGTTATCTTGCATGTTTATCTCAGGTCTCTTGTCATCAAGTTCTTTGATATATTCCGACCATCTCTGTACTTTATGATCTTTTCCCATTAATACCTGCCCTGTCTTAGATTTTAGACACCCTGTAACTGTTTGTGTTCTTTTTCCAATTACATCAATTTGCTTATGTAGTAATGATGTTTCTTGATTGTAATGTTATTCTATTTCCATGTAGTTCATGTGAAGCCAACTTTCTTTTGCTACTTTGTATTTCTCTCTTATCTCCTTATGTATTTTCTGATATTCCTCTATCTTGTGTTTATTTCTTCTTCCAGTGCTCATCAATTCTAATATTTCATATATCATCAATTTTTGCTTTGATTTATGTTTTACTTTTGGTATTATCTCTTTAGATGTTTGGTTTATCAAATGTTTTAGCATGTCCCATTGATCTTCAATACTTTGAATCTTTGCAATAGCATTGCATCTATTCTGTACAGTTATGTCTGGGATGTGATCCTGCTAATGTATCATGTAACCCAACTAGTTCATGGTCGTCCTTGTGCCTTGTAGCCTGATCTTCTACTGTTGTATGCATGAAAGACTGTTTGAGTTGGTTCCATTCTCATGAGGTGGCCAAACCCCCTTGTGGGCTGTCTCTTGGTGTAGTCTTGACTGGAGATGGTCTTTAATTCTTTTCTAATATCTTCACTTCTACGTCAATTTCTTCTATAGCTTTCCTCAAACATCTTATTTCGCACACTGCGATCTTTTTCGCTAGTGTCTTTGTCAAGGGCAACATATGACATTGGTAACACAGAGGTGGTGTAAAAATACTGTTTACAATTGTTGTTTTGTAGTCATGCAAGTTGTTTGGTGTTTGAGTATTGGCGAAAATTGTATTAGTTGTTAATTGACAGCATTGGTTTTTTGACATCTTGTTTCGATCTCTAGCGAGTTTGCCATCCTCTGTAAAGAAGCTTCCTAAATATGTGAACTCTGAGATTTGATTTAGTTTTGTACCATTGACATAAACATGTGATTGGCCTGGTATTTGTTTAACTTCATAGTCTCTGTTTTAGATGTGTTTAGTTTCATGCTGTATAGTTTGCAGGTTGTATGTAGCAGGTTTGTATGTTACTGTAATTCATCTTCAGATTTGTGTATTAAACTTTGATCATTTGCAAATAGCAGTTCATTTAGTGAGCTGTGTTCTTCATTTGATTTCATCTGCAGTGGTGGATTTATTTCTTGGATCTGTTTCCTTAGTTACGAGTTAGTTATATATATGTTATGAACAGAAGTGGTGATAGTATACAGCCATGTCTGAGATATCAAGGTGTATTGTGGTGAAAGGTTTTGTTTGAAGAGGGTGTTGGAAATTATTAGATAATTTTCTAAACAGTAACACTGGATATATAAGCCATTCCTGAGTCTGTTTAGTCAGCAGTGGAGCTGATGCATGAAACTGGATAGAATGTTGTGATCCGTTCTTCTTCTTCTGTCGTTCACTTGAAACATGTCTATATCTGTAATTCTGTCTCCTGAACACTCCCCAGCAATATAATGCCTGAGTCAAAGGGCATGAGCCCATGGACTGGTGGATCAGCGACCAATCAACGAACCCACCTATCTCACTGTCTTTTGTAGTTCACACAGTGGCCTATAAAGCTTTGATTCCAGTGCTGTTTCCTCTGGCCAATATGTCTGCCTTAGTGTTTCTTGGAGTACAAAGACTCTTGAAGTATATGTTTGGCACTCTGTGCTGCCTGTCCACGTTGAATTTTGTGTACATGTGATTGGGAGTCAGTTGTGTCCCGTTCTGAGGCATAGAATTACAACTTGTTCTGATCTCTTCATAATGTGATAGTCATCTTGTGTTGGTGTTTGTGGCTTTCTTATTGACTTGATCATCTGTTTTTTCTGATGGGTGGTGATTGGTATATCTGGTTGGTCTTCGGCAGCACCTTCCTTAGCCAGTTGGTCTGCTTTTTCATTTCCTGGTATTCCACAGTGAGAGGGTATCCACTGCATGGTTACCCTATACTGGTAAGACAATTCACTAAGTAGTTTTTTTCAAGTCTGTTAGTTTTCCAGACTGGAGAGCTTGAAGCACTGACCTTGCATCTGTCAGGAATACCACAGGCTATAGGTCAGAGTTGGAGTTCAGCAGTTTTTTAGCTGCCACACTAATTGCCTGGATTTCTGCATCATAATTACTGCAGAATTTCCCTGTCTGTGTTCTGATCGTATCTATAGACTTGTGTGGATATTCTATACATACACCTGCATTCCATTTCTCACTGCATTATGTGCTGACCCATATGTCTTGTGGATATTCATCGTCCAGGAAACTGAGGGTGATTGTCCTTCGCTGCACACTGTTCTGTTCATTCTCGCTTAGTATTCCTTTCACATTGGTCTGAATATATATTGGTATTCCATGCCTTTCATTCCAGGGGGTTTGTTCTGGTACAGACCTTAAGGGGATGTAAACTTAATGTAAGTTGTCTATGGAGTTTATTAGCTTGATGGATAAACTGCTTCTTTTCAATCTCCCCCTTGCTAGATTCGCATGCGGTTGCGTCTGTGGGTCTCACCAATGGCTCACTAGATAAACAAACCATGCAACAGAAAACCTTAGTAGATGACATGCCTTTATATTGAGGTTATCTTATTATAGAAGCTTGATGGCACATCATCTATACACTCCTGTAGTTGTAACCTTCGATAACAGTTACCATGTTGTTCCAACAGGCTGACGTTGTGCTTGAACTAGTTATGGGTACGGCGTAGGTGCAACATTTCTTTCATTGGTACCATGCCATCCGGTCTAGACAATCATGTCTCTCCACAGTCCTCTGTTTGTTATACATTTAAATATAGTTTCTGATGATTCTGCATCATGCCAGGCTCTCAAGGCATCCAACATTTTCTCACATTGTCTTCCTCTGTCTCTCTTACCCTCGATCTTTCCAGTTGTTACGATGTTCTTCAACCCACCTCTTCTCATTACATGACTCAGAAACTGTGATTGTCATCTTCTAATACAGTTAATAAGTTCTCTATTTGAGTTGATTAGTTGTAGAATTTTTTGAATACAGCATACATTAACTTGTTCTTCACATAGGATAATTTCAAGCTCTAATTTTTTACTGTATCCATCTCTTTTGCTGGTGACACTTTTAACATTCCAGTGCATTATTTTAATTGGTTGTTGGTTTGTTTGGTCAGTAGCTCTATTCCCTTGCTTCCTGGCTCCTCAGGGCAATTTAGAAGGACCTCCAGTACTTGGAGTTGGGGCCCTTTCAAGGTATAGGGCCCAGCATTGTTTCTGCCTGAATGTCTGTAACAGGACAGGCACCATAACTATTATTAGATAGAGACATGTTCCCATTGTGTTTTTACATGGCATCCTGAGTAATTAATAAACCACCTTTTGTCTGGTTGCCTCCGTCTTGAGCACCCTGCTTACTTGGGCAGGACTATGATCCTGCTTGAGTGGGACTACCCGACCAGTCTTAGTTTCCAGCCCCTGATGGCTGAACCAAGCCCCATCACCACTTCAAGATGCTGGTCTCTGTGGGAGTTGTGATCAGTGATATTTGACATCACTCAGTAAGGAACATACTGCTGATTCCTGTGTTCCTGAAAGTTGTGAAGGTTATAATGTCTTGAAAGTTTTAAAAAACACAATTTAAGTAAATAATACACATGCATTTTTCTCTTCTGTTTTCATTATTTTTCAAGCAGATAAAACTATAATTATCTTCAAATATTTATTATTTGTGGTAGTTTTAGCTGTGGTATTTAAAAAAATATTTCTTTAATAAGATAACTTTGAATGACATTTATTGAAGTTGATTACTTTCATCTCTATAAGAAATTGCAGTAGACCAGGGACAAATTAAGAAGGCAAAAGAGCTAGAGATTCAAGGTGTTAGAGCAGCAGAAGTTGGAAATGTTGAAGCTGCTATTGACTTCTTCACCCAAGCAGTGAACATAGCTCCAGAGTGGCCTTCAGCATACAATAATCGAGCTCAGGCTTTCAGACTGAAAGGTGACATAGAAGGTAAGCATTTCATTGTTAATATTTCCTTGTGTTTATTAGTCCTTGATATTCATGCATTGTGTCTATAAGAAATGAAGTTCTCTTTTGGAATCTGTATACGGTAAATATTACAATTGAGATACCTAAGAAAAGTAGCAAACAGAATAAGAAGAGATCATGTGAGGAATGAAGAGATTATAAAAACTGTCAGAACAACATCTGTGGTCAAATATATTTATCTGCAGAAGACGGATGTGTCTGGCCATTGTCGCAAATAAAACGGTGACACAACGCATTTCCATTCTCTGGACTACATCCTGCAGGAAATCTAACAGAACTATGGTCCTGATATAAGAGAGATCCAGTGAGAGTTTGAGAATGTGTCCTGATATAAGAGAGATCCAGCGGGAGTTTGAGAATGTGTCCTGATATAAGAGAGATCCAGCGGGAGTTTGAGAATGTGTCCTGATATAAGAGAGATCCAGCGGGAGTTTGAGAATGTGTCCTGATATGAGAGAGATCCAGCGGGAGTTTGAGAATGTGTCCTGATATAAGAGAGATCCAGTGGGAGTTTGAGAATGTGTCCTGATATAAGAGAGATCCAGCGGGAGTTTGAGAATGTGTCCTGATATAAGAGAGATCCAGTGGGAGTTTGAGAATGAATGCCGAAGAAGAAGAAATATATTTAAAAACAGAGACTAAAATGGTTTGGTCACTTAATGAGAATAAATCCTCATTGGCCAGTGGCAAGAGCATACAACATGAAATGGATATTGCAAGATGGAGAGGAATACCAAGAAGAAGGTGGATTAAAGGAGTTACTAACGTTCTGAGATGTCACTATTACTGAATGTCAAATGACCAAATGTGCCATTGCCTGAAAACTGATTGTCATTCCATCCTGCAATGCTTCACAGCAAAATAAGACATATGGTATATAACTTGCAAATAGGGCGACCTCCGATCGATATAGATGTGTTGTAATCATGTAAGGTCTCTTGTATGATGTGCTCTAAGTATATGTTGAAAAGTACTGGGGACATTATGCATCCCTGTCGAACTCCCACATTTGTTTTGAAGAACTCTTCAGTTGTATTGTGTGACAAGCCAGCACTATTTGCATTTTTGTACAGAGCTTCAATAATATCTATAATTATCATGTCAAAATTAAATTGCCTCAGTATGTGCCACAGACCATCATGCCAAACATGGTCAAAGGCCTTTGTAAAGTCAATGAAGTTGTGGTATAGATCATATATAAGTTGTGCTCTATATAGCTAATTCTTAACAAACGTCTGTAGCACTCCGTTTTCAAAAGTCTGAATTCTTCTTTCCATATCTGCATTGAGTGTCCACCTTTCACATCTGTATAAAAGTATACTTAGCACCAGCGATCTGAATAGATTGATCTTTACTGTAATACTGATATTACTTTTCATATTCACACTTGCCACGGCAGTCATTGTCATCTAGATTCTTAGCTTAATCTCATTTCCCATGTTACCATAATCACGTATGTGGAACCCAAGATATTTGAAGGTGTTAACTTCTTAAAGTTTGTGACCTTTTACTGGATATTCATGTTTGGTGTCACTAGTCACCAATATCTTTGCTAGTTTTCATGCCATTATTTCTGATTAATGTATTCCAACGTTGAGGTGAGTTCACTACTATATGCAGCCAAATTCTACACTGTATGTGCTAGGCATGCAAGGAAGCTTTATTCTTGACCCTGCAGTGCCTGAGAAAATTTCATGGTATACATTAGCATGATCACATCCCAGACATGTAGGTTCTTAAAAAACTAAAATGGAAAATATCTACAACTTTTTTGAGCCAGTCACATCATCATATGCCAGACGAACGTCATCCATAGAGACTTCTGCATGAAACTTGTGTAGGTAAGCATTAAAATGGAGGACAGAAGATACGCTTCAAGTACTACTTGAAGACATCTCTCATGTATTGCAGGATTGACACAAGCTCTTGGGAAACTACAGCTCTTGATCATCCAGCCTTGAACGGTCAGATCAAATTGGGTATTAAAAGTTTTGAAAGGAGTATAGCATTGCAGGTGATTCAGAAGAATCAAAAATTAAAGGAGAAAAAAGACTTGCTCCTCATCTCAAGACCTACTATATTCCAGCTCACATTGCAACAGGTCTTTCAGAGTCCAGATTGGATTCTTTAGTCATCTGAGACGACTCACAAAAAATAAAACTTAATTTGGCCCTACTTAATTTCATGCTCTTCTCCGCTTGCGAAGATGTTGGATGCTTGGCAAGTGTGTTCTAATTTGTCTGTTATTTTAATTCAATATTTTTATTTGTTCTATTTTCTTTTACTCTATTATGGTGAAAAACTTTTTTCTTTTGTGTTTTCCATTTATTATTTTACCTTATGAGCATTTGAAAAAACATTTTTTAGTAGACTAGTATATGTATCTTGAACACATACTGGTAATAAATCACAAACTAAAAATGAGAATTGTACAGTGTTACATCTATTCTACATTAATGTATGTCTCAGAAACATGGATAATGAACAGACAGCTAGAAAATAAAATTGATGCCTTTGAGATGTAGATATATAGAATAATTGGTACAACTTCATGACAAGAGAAAAAGACAAGCAAAGAGATTCTGACAAGTGACAAGACATCATATGAAATAATAACTATGGCATTAAAGGAAATAAAAATAAAATATGAAATATTTTAGACATATTAAGGAAGACAGAACACATTGTTGAAGACCTTACATTTAAATATTTTAGACATATTAAGGAAGACAGAACACATTGTTGAAGACCTTACATTTAAAGTAGAATTGATGTTGGAGAACAATAGGCAGGTAGAGATACAATGGGGGGGGGGGGGGTGGGCATGAGATGAACATTATAAATTCTAGCATAGTGCACTACACATGCAGTTGCGTCTGTGGGTCTCACCAATGGCTCATTAAACAAATTATCCATGCAACAGGAAACAGTAGATGACATGCATTTACATTGAGGCTCTCTTATGGAAGCTTTGTAGCATGTCATCTATGCAATTATAGACCCTCTCTGACTAGACGTTTCCTTCAATAGGCATTGCAGTAAGCAGAAATCTCCTGGGTATGAAAGAAAGCTCTGAAAAACCAGCCCACCGCACATAGGAAGTAAGAGCTAATCACTTGCAATTCCTGGAATTCTCAAACACAAAACACACACACCTTAGAGCACTACCAAGGCAAGAGACAGAAGGTGTTGGAGGTCTGCTGCAGCCAAGGCACTTGATCAGTAGCATTTTAGTATAAGTAACATTTTATTATCAAAACCTTAGTGTTATCACTTTATATATTTCTTGTTTCTAAGTGATATTTCTTACTTCTAAGTGATATTTCTTGCTTCTAAGTGATATTACTTACTTCTAAGTGATATTTCTTTGCTTCTACCCGATAAGTGATATTTGATTTATAAGAATACATGTTGTGTATAATCTATGCGACATGGGGGGGGGGGGGGTATACTATTTTAAATATAAATATATTTTTTAAATTGAACAAATCAATATTTTTGAGCTTTTGACATTAATGTTTCAAATAATATTTGTATATTCAGAATGAGAAATGCAAATTGGTCATTTTTGTGTTATCTTTCATTCTCTTGTGGTAGGTGCTAAGGCAGACTTAGATAAAGCTTTGGAGCTCAGCCTTGAGACAGGAAATGCTGCTTGTCAGGCATTTATCCAAAGGGGTCTTCTTAAGAAACGAGAAGGTAATTTATATTATGGATATCACTGAAGTTGGATGTGTCATACTATTGATGCATATAAAATGGAGACATAACACATCTCTGTTCTCTGGATATAATCCTCCTGGAAATCTGGTTGGATCATTATCCTGCTACGATAGAGACCCAACAGGAGTTTGTGAATGAACATTAACAAACAAATAGATGCATTACGGAGTCACCTATAAAATAATAAAATCTTTAAAGTAAAAAAGGTGGTGCTTTATTGCTTTGGAGTATGAGGTGCAGGCATTGGTCAGTGAGAACCTTAGGAAAGGTAACATAATTATATGCACAGATGGTTATTAGATGTATGTGTGTGTAGGACTTTCACCTTCAACGTTCACAATTGATTGTGTAAGAAAGTGTAACTCATGTCTGCATTCTCAGTGGCTCGATGATCACAAAAATACACTTGGGCTGTTGGGCAGTGATAGTGGTGAGAAGAGTGCAAGTGGGCTGTATTTATGAATGGTGGCTTGATGCTGTTGGGAGGTCAAAGTTGGAGAGTGTCATATTTATTTATATTCTTGGTTATTCAGGTGCGTTCAAGGCAATTAGAGAGCAGATAGATTGTCAGGTTCTGCTGCTGTATTAAATGGCAGCACAATGGATTACACCAACATATTGTACTCTATGAGAAAAACTGCAAGATCAAATGAAATTAATGAAGATAATGATTCCTTTTCCATGTCCAAAATAAAGGAGCTGAGCTTGAAATGTGGTGTGACAAGAAATGAACAGCAAATTATTATGAACAACAAAGAATATTTATCAACTAACAGAGAACTGGAATTGTCAGTCATCATGTAATTGCTGCTATACTCAGGGAGATCGGAGCACCTATGAACCACTGTGTGCAGTGATTACGATCTATCAACTAAATAACTAACTGTTTCTTCTGAGATATTATTAAACATAGTTAGCTACTGTTTTGAATTCTGACACAAGGAGAAAGCATCAATGCGCAATGTTTATCATTTTGAAGCTCAGGAGTGCAAAGGGTATCACAAGAGGGCAGTCCAAGGGTTAACAGATAACCAATATCCCAAAAGTACCTCCTCGTTTTCTTCCCATCGGGGGGGGGGGGGGGGGGGGAGGAGAAGAAATATAGCTGCTCATGCTGGGTTCCTGGCAAAAATATTTGGGATTGTGCTCGTGAATGTGAAGGCAGCAGATGGAATGAAAATTTACTGCAAAAAGGCATGCAATTTCTATGACACCTACGCCAACACATAAAGCAGCACTATCGACACACTGGGACGCAAGTCTGGAGTATTGGAGATGTGGCCATTGCAAATGTCATGAAATAGGTAAGATTTCAGGATGAATATTCAGAGTCATGCGATAGTCTCCATGAAGATAACATATTGAGCTCAATGACAGGGCAGCACAGCTCCAGAGAGCAGCATAACATGCAAAAATAACAGGGAAACGTTACCATGAAATTGGAACTAACATTTTGTCCAGCTCGAGAAAAGGCTTGCAGTCCTTGGTGCTCCTAAATATGTGTAGAGACTTGGACGAGGGGTTCACGATGTCAGTGAATGACACCTTGGTGAAGAGAGAAAATGGACTAACTCTACCATCATGGTTTTCCTATACCAGAATCATGCTCACGGAGAGAAAAGATTTAGTATCCGATGGACACAGGTACAATACGTCTAATTATATGAGACAGGTTCACTAGCAGCAAAACACCTTGTGCGAAATTGTCGTAATCGACCAAGACTCATTACTGCCACCTTTGAGACTGCCACCCACCTAGACATGTTATGGCCTGTAAAGTTCAAGGGCACAGTGGGTGGAAACCGTCATGGCGTAGAGTCAGTACACATCCATCGCCTGGCAACAGATAGGAAGACTGTCACAGGCTAGGGAATTAAAGGCATGCTGAAAACAGATGTGCAGGACCTTCCAAGGTGCAAATAGCACAACTATGCTGTAAATTGGCCACACAACATACTTCACAACTCCCCGGCTGCAGAAATCACACATACTTTTGTGTGGGTTATCAGAGAGCTTATGCAGAAGAAGAAGAATTTTGAAACTCAAACAAGTTTATATAAACAAGTTTCTCAAATAAGAGACAGATAAAAAATTGTGAAATGTCTAAGGAAGGCTATTGGAGTCACCAGACTCAACAAAATGCGAAGTGAGAACATCAGAAAGATAATAGGTATCACATCATGCATCCAATATATAGAGAAATACCAGAAGAATTGGTTTGGACATCGTGAGGATCAACTTCCCATAAGAGTTGATAACAAAATGGAATCAGGATACAGAGCCAAGGGCAGACCTAGAAAAAGGTGGATAGACATCAAGACCATCCTGAATAAACATGACTACACCTCAACAAGAGCAACACACCTGGTTCTGGAACACAGACTACATCTCCTCACAAACCCCTATGCTTAACGGCAAATGTGGTGAGCGGCAACACCACCTGGGAATAGACCCAAAAAAAAAGTTTATTTTCCCTGAAATTACACACATTTTCTAAGAATGAGTAACCGATACAGGTAAGACAGAACATTTTGTTAAATAACACATTGCATATATTTATTATTAAGAAATGTACATTTGAGTGGAAACGACGATTTAGTTATATTTCACAGGAATTATTGTAAAGACAGTAGGTTGGCCACTGAATATAAGCACAACATTGCTCTTTTTGAGTGAAACTATGATGTACCGGGTGGAATATTTACATACTTCATATTTATGAAAATGGAATATTTTTTCAATAGATTCCAAATTGCTTCCTTATTAGCAGAACAAACTGACAGAGTATATAAAGTAACAAAATATAGAGCTCTGAAAGATCAAGACATGCTCTAATTTAAAAATTAATAAATGTGTACTCACTGTAATAATGCAGACATAAGAACACAGTTACAAACCCTTCCAGACCACAGCATATTGCCCTGCCTGGATTACTGGACTATTTTCCTCATGTTTTGACTACCAGTAATTCATGGCTTTTAATAGTGAGTCAATGTGAATATCTTTAAAATTTAAGCAAAGTAGGTAAAATATAATTACTGACTAGGTCATGGTGATATAATGTTTGCTCACATGCATGACAGTTTAGATATCAATCCATTCATACAAACCATAAAGAAATTTTATTAAAAAATTATTGTAGATAACAAAGTTACAGGTCAAATGAAACAAGCACCTATGTCTCTTTAAAATTAATTCAGGACTTTGGGGACTATTAAAAGTTGTTCAAGACAAAGTTGTTATAATTGAATGCGCTGTTTTTTGTGTATCTATTCAGCTTTTGATGTCAGAAATACATTTTATGGAATCTTTTTTGCACAGGTAACGATGAAGGTGCTAAGCAGGACTTTGAAAAGGCTGCCAATTTGGGTAGTGGATTTGCTAAACAACTTCTGGCAGCCATGAATCCTTATGCTGCCCTCTGTAACCAGATGTTATGTGATGTCATGTACAAGTTGAGATCAGACCAGTCGGAGCCAGAAGTGTGATTTGTTTTGCAGACATTTGTTAACTGTTGAACTGTCAGCTAAGCACTTTTTTCCAAATGACATTTTGGTTTAAGATTATATTATTATTATTCAATGACATGTTCTTTCCAGAACATAATTTTTATGGGTGCTCAGAACATAGTTTTTATGGGTGCTCAGAACATACATAGTTTTTTATGGGTGCTAAGAACATAGTTTTAATGGGTGCTAAGAACATAGTTTTTATTTGTGCTCAGGCCACAACAAGTAGTTTTTCCATATTAATATATATTTATTAACATTTTTATTTCAATCAGAACTCAATAATGTTTTGTGACCTTATAGTCTTATCTGCAGATTTCTGCAAAGTGATTTTATAAAGATACAAACCCTCTCCTATAATTTTAATTAATAAAATATTTTTTTCTGTAACATCCATTGGCCATGTAAAACATGACTGGCTATGTTCCCTCTAGAAATGTTTCTGCATGCCTAGATCAGACAGTAGTTTGGTTTATGTAGATACAAAATCGCATGTGCATATAACTTTTAAGGTGTTTCTAGATATTTATATATTTCTCCAGATTTTGTGCGAGTAATGTTAAATTGCACATTCTCATAACGAGTTATGATACACCCACATCATTTGGTTGGTGACTAGCACAGTTTTATTTCTTCAAGAAAACAACTAAACTGAAAGAGACTTTTGAATCACTTTATTGAATCACAGTTTAGTTTTCCCGTAGGGAAAACTTGTTGGCTACCTTGTGGAAAAATTTTTGAAAAATGTATAAAGTATCTGTGGAAAGGCTGAAAAGGCATAGAGACTATATTGTACTTGGATTACTCCATATGTACTCTCAATGAAGCAGTATATCGCCTGCTAAAATACTACTTATAGCACTAACTCCATACGATAATCCCCAGGGATCTCTAAAAAAATCCATTTTGTAAACAAGCCATTGTGAGTAGCTAGCAAGATTCGAACCCATGATCTCTTGAGCACAAACCAAACAGCTTAACACCCGGGAGATCCCCATAGTATCTGTAATTTAATTATCCTCTTTTGTGTGTTAGTGTCAATGTGTATTAGTTAATTATCATCATCATCAAGTGCCGTGCCAAATGGCATTGGTGATCATATCTCTCCATATACATCGATCTCACATATATTTCATCATATCTGTTGGTGTCGTCAATCGAAGCTATTTAGTCAAACTGTCCAATATCTTTTCGCTAGGTCTTCCCCTTGACCTTTTTCCTTCTCTTTCCTGTTGTCACTATATTCTCAATGCCTCCTCTTCTCATTATGATGTACCCAATAAATGTTGACTGTCCTTTTCTTATATTATCAATAATGCATCTTTTCACATCCATCCTTCTAAAACATTCTTCATTAGTTCAATCTTTGATGTCCAAGGAATGCGTAACATTCTTCGAATAAAACACATCTCCACTGCCTCCAATGATTTTTGTGATGTTTTATTTATTGTCCATGCTTCACCTCCATACGGTAGCACTATGTAGCATTTGAGGACACGTTTTCTAGTTTCCATCGATATGGACGTGTTACATAGAATATTTTTCATTTTATGGAATGCTGCTTTTGCTTGTCCTATTCTGCTTATAATTTCAGTCTTGCATTTACCATCTGAAGTTATTAATGTTCCTAAATATTTGAAACTATTCATCTGTTTTAAGTTTTTCTCATTTAATAATATTTTGCTATTTAGTGGGGTACTATTTCCTGATATTATCATTAAACTATTCATTATTTAATAATAAGTCATTATCCTGGTGTCCATGCACAAACATATGCATGAAATTGGTGTTTAGGAGCAATTTAAATTTGAGAGATCTGAAAAAATATCTTTTTATGATCTTATTTGATCTTTAATATCATGCTTCTATATTATACTCGTATTATTCATTTACCCCAAATAAATCTAGATATATAATTCACAATGACAAATATGTGTTTAATTAGTCTGTTATTTAATTAAATTTCAATATCGTAATTAATTTATGTTCACTCAAAAAACTGTCAATGCTGCATTATTCCTGGTATGGATTTGCTTGTGTGAAAAAAGGCAGGATGTCGTTGCTGTTGCCTTGTTATGTTCAGGGTGGGTTTTTTAAATTTACCCTCTGACAGAAAATAAAAAAAACCAGTCCTTACTGGGAGTCAAACACTGGATCTCACAGGTGAGACCAATGCTCTAAAATCCTTGACCATGACCCACCGGATCAGCTGTACAGTAGAACTTCAGTTTGTCTAGGCTCAGATAATGCTGGATCCAGACATTCGCACGGAAACCACCAAAAGCTACACTGTCATGAGGAATACACAGGAGGACATCCTCGTTGATTGTTGTGGTATTTAACAAGTGCTGCAGAGGTGCATAGAAACAGGAACATAGTTACAACAGACAAGAAAGACATTGTGAGAAAATAGTTTAATATATCGCTAGAAACACTACAGGATATATAGGACCTTTTGAATTAAAACATTGCTAGAGACACACCAATCATCTAGGACCTTTTTGAATATGACACTGCAAAAATTAGGACACCTTGCACACAGAACAGAGGGGATAGAGGTGTACAGAGCAGAGTGGCGGTGAGGAAAACGTTCTGTAAAGAGCATGTCACATAGAAGAAGAAGAATTATGATATACTTATGTGTAAATTTCTTTTACTATTTGTAAATGCCGGAAAAAATTGTATGCATTTTATATTTGTGCTTTATGAGTTGTTTTGGTTCAGTGTACTGGTTGTGATCGAATGACATGTATATTTAATAAAGAATATATATGATAATTTACACATCAACATTTGCTTGTTTGTTTATATAATCTTGTAAGGTGATTGTGACTGGATGTTATTTTTTTGTCATAATTAATATCTGTGGCAGAAGTATGGATGGTCAATTGCTAAGATTACTAGTTTTGAGAACACTAAATTGAGTCTCACAAGGTCAGGGGTTTATTTATTTTGGTTTAGGAGGGTTACAAATAAACAAAATAATTCTTTTCTGCATAGGTGACAAACTTATGCCGTTCTGCATATTGACAGATTAACGTGTGCCATTATTCTTTTAAATAACAAATTATTTTGTGAATCTCTTAGCTTTGCAACAGCTAGAACAAAACTAAATTTGATCTCTCTTAATTTCTTGAGTATAAACCAGCATTATAGTACATGGGACATTCCCATAAGAGCTCTCTTGGTACTGTACAAGTAGACGCCACAACATAATTCAGTTTTTTAATTCCACTTTTAATTCACTGTGCATGACAATTTGCTGCTACAATAACGAACATGGTTGCTAACACAAACATTACAGTTAACACTGAGTTGCCCCCGAAAGGAGCTGGAAGCAGTTGTGTTTCTACAAAATATATAGATACTACCTGTAGACAAATTTTAAATTCTCTATACCTCCCAGGAAGAGAGCAGCTCTCAGTGCATTGCGCATAGATAGAATGATTGGCATTTTTTATCTCCAAGTCACCGAAGCTCAATGAAATAAATGACAATCAGAACAAGGAATGACTTTGGGGTAGAGTCAAATGGAGAAACAAGAAACACTGCGACACATCTTGACAGCTATCTTGTAGAATTTATGTGGATGTCATGGCTAAGAGCAATAGAAACTGCATGTGATGCTATTCTTGTTGATTTGAAAGATTACTGGTCCCATTAAAAATGTTCACCTGTTTCTAATTATTTGTATTTTTTTATATTGTATTATTCAGGGGTAGAGAGTTCTCCAGAGACTGCCTTTTTGTGTGCTTCATAAATCTTTGTTTTCATCGATTCTTTTATTTCTGCGATTCATCTTTTGTATGGTCTGCCCCTGACTTTACATCCATCGTATCTGTATAGCAATGCCTTTTGAGGGGCACTATATAAAGCATGTGAGAACCCTTTAATTCGTTGTCTTCTGATGTAATTCAGGATTGGCATTGTGTTTGTTAATCTTCTGATGTTTTTATTTCTGATTTACCGGTAGTCTCTATTGTTACTCTGAGAATTCTTTTTAGACGTTTAATGTTCTACTTTGTCTTTTGTTGTTAGTGTCCACATTTGACATTGATAACATAGTGATGGTTAAATTATCGTTTTATATAGTGCAGTTGTGGTGTTCATATTCACATGTTTGTTTTTGAAAATAGGAGACATCTATCATAAGATCTGGTATGCTATATTGCATCTATGTTGGATTCTTTGGTGTTTTTCTCATTTGATGATATGATGCATCCAAGACAAGTTATCTTTTTTATTCTTTATTGTTATGTTTTTGAATTTAGCCAATTATGGCTATGACAAATATTTTGTCAGTCCAGCCTAATTTTTTATAGGGATATTCCACTGTTATGTAATTTTTTATAGAGATTCAATACTTTAGGGGATAATATTCCACTCTTAATGAAACAAACCATACATTATATAACGAAATGAACTTTCACTAAAGGTGCATACAACGCAGCATCCATCGATCTGCGTGCAACGCACTGAGAGGCTTCCCTTCCCATGGAAGACCCTTGGGGGAGGGCTCTCAATGCGTTGCGTGCAGATCGAATGATCGGTAGCAGATGCTGCGTGTTTTTTTATCTCCGCATTACAGAAGCTGTATAAAATCACGTCTGATAGTAAAAAGTTGAAATGTGTCTGGACACATTATCCCATAATAAACCAAAGATTCAACAGTTATGTAATTTCATATAGCGAGATTTCACTGTTATATAATTTCTTATTGAGAAGATCCACTGTTATGTAATTTCTTATTGATGGATTCCACTTTTGTGGATGTGTTCGGGATCTTCCTGACAATTTAAGCAGTTCAGTTTGACCTCAAGAGGTTTGAATCCTGCTCATATCATGTCTTGTTTATAAAGTGGATTTTCTCAGAGATCCCTGTGGATTATTGCTTAAACTGCAGTGAGCCAATCATAGCATGTACCTAACATTTATCAACAATTTAAATAAGGAGATAACAAATTAATGTTATGATATACAGGTAATATCTTTGTCAGAAATTATAACTCTAATATTTGATGAAAAATTAAAATATTGATACAAATTGTTATAAAAAATATCTATAGAGTCACTAAAACTGCTACATATTGATATTCTTCTTATTCTTTATGATTATTTCTTTCATTATCTTATCATTATCAGTTTTATTTTTTTGTAAAACATACATATTCAAAAAAAAATATACTGATAGCACCAATCTAGTATTTTTTGGCTATAGTGATTTTTCTTGACAGTATTTACATACACTAGTTTACCATTGCTTTCTTAACAGTCCTGGGTGTACAACTAACTGGATTTGGGATGATTTGAAACTGGCACCTTTGCAGTCGCTTATTATATTTACTAGATTCTTTCGGATCTTGTCATCCCGTTGGGACAAAGTTTATTTCGTTGCTTACCATATAAATGCCGCACATTGGCAATGTGCTTGCCAACCTGGCTTACTGTATGGGAACAAAAGTGAGTCATACAATCCATAACCAATATTTTATGAATGAATAAATCTGAATGTCATTGTGAAAGGGTGGTTTGCCATCTTCGTTGATGAAAACCATTGATGTTGGTTCATTATAGCGATGTTGATTAGACTGACGATCACACTTCACAATAACATTTGTATACAACATGTCTGCTTTGAATCATGCTGGGAAAAATTCAGTCATGACACCAATCATTTTGATTGGAATTCTGTGATGTAAATATGCTATTTATAAAGTGTTCCGGAGAGAATGACAGAACATAGCTATTATTATATTTATAATTGATGTTTTCCTCACTGCCATTCTGTAAACCTCTCGGTTCTGTGCAAGCTGTCCAGCATTTTCCAGTGTCATGTTCAGAAGGTCTTTGATATTCTGTCTATTGTAGTCTTGGTCTGCCTCATTGTTCTCCTTCCTGAAACTTTTTCCTCCATGATTAATCTTTCTAAACCACTTTGTCTTTTTATGTGTCCAAAATGTTAGCCTGAATTCTTTGATAGTTTTGAGGAACCAGTATTTTTCTATATTCAGGTATTTACAGACTTCTTCATTGGTTCCTTTTTCTGTCTATGATAGTCTTAGATTTCTATAATATTTCATTTCGAATGCCAATATTTTCCTTTCCATTGTAGATATCATTGCCCATGTCTCACTACGATATGTTACCACTGGAAAAATATAGCTACTTAACAGTTGTAACTTTATTTTCTGTTTACCCTTTGCCATAGATTTTTCATCTATGATGTGTTTTGTAGGACCATTGCTAATTTCTTTCTATCTCTGATGAGCAATCTTCTGTGGTTGTGATGGTTGACATGCAAAGTTTCTGACATATTCTAGCTGTTCTTTGTCAATAGAATTTGTAGGTGTGAGTCCATTTCCATTGATATGCAATATTATTTTTATTATACGCAACTAAAAATAATGTAATGACCCAGTATGTAATTTTATACAATGGAATCCCCCTAAAGTACATACATTTATCAATTTAATAACATTTTTCAAATCCCCAATTATGTTTATTCTTTCTGGTTTGTACTGTATATAACAAAATATCACACCTTGCAAGATCAAAGTGAATGATATAATATTAAAACAGGTCCACCAATTCAAATATTTAGGTACAACGATTACAGCAGATGGAAGAAGTTCAACAGAAATAAGAAGCAGAATAGGACAGGCAAAAACAACATTCTGAAAAATGAAAAATATATTGTGTAATATGACCTTGTCATTAGAGGCGAGAAAGAGAGTTCTGCATTGCTATATAACCCCTATACTAAGATATGGGTGTGAGTCTTGGACAATAAACAAACTGGAAAGTGGGAAATTGGAGGCAACAGAGATGTGGTTCTACAGAAGAATGCTGAAAATATCATAGACTGCCAGAAAAACTAATCAAATGCGAAATGGACCGTAATCAACAATATAATAAAAAGGCAATCTTCTTTTTTTGACCACTTCATGAGACAGACAGGTTTGGAGAACATAGTCACAACAGGCAAAATAGAAGGCAACAGAGACAGAGGGTGACAACGTGAGAAAATATTAGACAGTTTGACAACCTGGCATGGCAAAGAAACAACAACGACCTTGATACATAATACTGTGGACAGAGAGCTGTGGAGAGCCATGACCGCCTACGCCAGCCGGCATGGCACCTGATGATGATGATGACTGTATATAGCAAATTTATGTTATTACATGTATATTTTGGTGATTCTGGACTAAGTTGTTATAATAGGATTTGATTGTATTTTGTTCTATGGTATCATTGCCTTTTCTTATTTCTGACTACCCTAGCACGACAGTCTTCTGCACAGACAGGGTTAGGCCATCTTCTCTCTGCATTTATTGGGTATCTCCGTCCTCCAATGAATACTCCTACAGGTACAAATGCTTTCTTGACTGTTCGAATGTCACCGAATGAGTCTTCTAGATTTTCACAGACATCCACAATTTTTAGGATGGTGATATCAGCTGCCATCCCTGTTCCAAGTTGTCCAATCTCTCCTAGTTTACCTGGAAATGATAAAACAAATCATAATGTAATAAGTGCGAAAGCCTGGAGACATAGATAATTAGATCATACATAGATCATATAACATTTAGATCATTATTCAGTAACTAGTAAGACCTGCTGCTTAAAAAAAACAACTGTACTAATAATTGTTGTAATAATTCTCTTAGATTAGAGGGCTTACATATGAAGCAGTTACATAATCTCAAACCTAAGCTTGAAGTTCACACTCAGCAGACATTGATGTCACACAGCACATACAATTCAGCAATAGCTCAACAACAATGTAATATATGGGACTTGATATGCTTCACTTGGATGGTAAGTGAAATGAAACATGTCATATCCCATATATTACATTTGGATGGTAAGTGAAATGAAACATGTCATATCCCATATATTACATTTGGATGGTAAGTGAAATGAAACATGTCATATCCCATATATTACATTTGGATAGTAAGTGAAATGAAACATGTCATATCCCATATATTTCATTTGGATAGTAAGTGAAATGAAACATGTCATATCCCATATATTACATTTGGATAGTAAGTGAAATGAAACATTTCATATCCCATATATTACATTTGGATGGTAAGTGAAATGAAACATGTCATATCCCATATATTACATTTGGATGGTAAGTGAAATGAAACATGTCATATCCCATATATTACATTGCTTAAAAAAAGTTGACCTTTTTGATTCTTATCTTGCTTACCATCCAAATGATCTAACTGAATGACTTTTTTCTGACGATCAGTGACTGCTCCACAGTTTAAGTGGAGAGCTGCAAAGTCACATAAACCTCAACAAAATCTGTTTCAATTACAACATGAAGATCAACATAGAAAAAATATAAGTAATGTCTATAGTTCAGAGAACCCAATACAATCAACATAAAGATAAATGATCAATTACTGAAACAATTGTAGGAATTTAAAGGGAGAAATTTTTACAGACAATGGAATAATGGACAGAGAGCTTGAGACAAGATTTCAAAAAAGCAAACTACTTAAATTATAAACTTACACCAATTTTGAAACACAAATCTATCCTAATGGAAATCAAAAAGCAAATAATAATAAATTCATACTTCATACCAACATTGTGTTATTAATATCAGACATAGACACTAACAAAAGATCAAGAGAGATACTCTTAATCTTTTACTATTACTTTTGAAATGAGATAGATGTCTAAGAAAAGCAGAAAATAGAACAAGAAAGATCATGTGAGTAATGAAGAGATTACAAGAACTGTTGGAACAACATCTCTGTGGTCAAATATATTGAAAAACAGACTGAAATGGTTCAGCACTTAATAAGAATGGATCCTTATTGGCCAGCAACAAGAGCACACAACATGAAAATGAAAACATCAAGATACAGAGGAAGACCAAGAAGAAGGCAGATTGAAGGAGTTACAAACATTCTGAGACATCACAATATTACTACATATCAAACGACCAAACGTGCCAAAAATCCGATATCATTCAATCCTGCGACCCTTTACAGCAAGAGCAGAGGAAAGACAATACATAGATGCATAGCCAAGAGTTTAGAGCATTGGTCTCACAACTATGAGTTCCAGAGTTCAACTCCTGGTAATAAGCTGGATTTTTTTCTCTTGGAAGGTAAATTAAAAAAAACTCTGTACAAGTTGTAATGACAGCAAGGCATGCAGCCTTTATTAAACAACCAAAAGTTTCTCCCTGCACAGTTCTAATGGGTAAACCCTGTAGCTGGAATAGCTTGAAAAAATACAGCAATCAATGATGCAGGTTTAATGAAATGAAGGACATTGTATTCAGACATTGCATAAACTGTTATTGGAAAATTTGGAGTTGAATAAGTACCATGAAACATCAACATGCACATCCTTGAAACATGTAGAGTTGAATAAGAACCATAAAACAACATACACATCCTTGAAACATGTAGAGTTGAATAAGAACCATGAAACAACAACATACACATCCTTGAAACAACAACTCCAAGCTCCCCCAGAGTTGAAGTCTCTGCTGATATTTCGATGCAAATACAAGCAGAACTACCTATTGCTCTAGCTGGAGTTGAAGTCACTGCTGCTATTATTTCCTCCAAATCCATTCCTACATGCAACATTTTGGTCATTACACAGGGAAGATCGTAAGCTGGGCCATTGATACTATCCTTGTGCAGGTCTGTGCTGATGATGTCAGGCCAGAAATCCTGGGAGGCACATTTTTCAGCCACTGTCCATGAGAAGGATCCTAAAGCAAAAATTACATTAAAAACAACACACAGGTGTTAAATATATTGAATTCACTACAAAATGCTGCATCAGAATAGATATAGTATACAAACACTACAAATAATGTAATTTCTAGTTGATGCAGTTTGATAATTGATGGCAGAAGAACATTTACCCAAAACTTTTAAAATAAAAGACAATAGATACAAGATTTCTAGAATGGTAATTGTGCACCAATACAGGTAGATACAAGATAAAAATGATCTGCTGGAATAGTTGATTTCAAATTGTTACAGGTCACTGTATTCAGACTTTATTTTAGATGCATGCATCTTGAAGTATTGTAATATTGTTCAAACATTTGATGGTATATCTAATTATCCACATAATATGTCTCTTTTCAAAGTTGTTAGCATATCCTACTCAGGAATTTGTCTATTGTCTATCCCCAGGTGAATGATTGTTGATCGCATTCACACTTGCCATTAAGCGTAGGGGTGGTATCTTAAGCTGTCGTTTCAAGGCCAGATGTGTCGCCGAGGTTGCATTTAGTCCATGTTTGTTCAAGGTTATCTTAATGTTTTCTATCAACCGTTTTCTTGGTCTACCTTTGGCTTTACGCCCGGATAATCTTGTATTATATGCTCTTATTGGTATTTGCTTTGGCTTCATTCTCATAAGGTGACCGAACCATTTTACTTGCTGTCTCTCAATATGTTCGATACATGATATTATACCAACTCTTTTCCTAATTTCTTCATTTCTTATTTTATCTAGTTTGGTAACCATTGCAGCTTTCCTCAGACACTTCATTTCACATGTGATGATTTTTCTTTGCTACGAAGCTGTTAAAGACCATGTTTGACATTGGTAGCACAGTGTTGGTATAAACATTGTAGATATTATTTATTTTTTAAATTTCTATCTTGATCTTTGGATGAAGAAGTAATTGAAGTAGTCATCAACCCAGAATTTGTCGGCTGTAGTGATTTTGTAGACAGTATAAATACATATATTAAAAAAAACAGGAGTGAAACAAGGCTGCATTATGTCACCATTGCATATTAGCTTGGTTATAGACTTATTGAGTTATGGAACATTTTGGTATAAAATGGACAGATGATAATGCTCTTAGTGATCTTCATTTTGCAGATGACTTGGCATTATGAAGTCATTATACAATGGAGCAAAAATCCAGATTTACCTAAGTTCATAAACTCTCATTTTATTGTCTATATTTAAGACTTATGTTTTCAATAGCCTCACTAGTGTAAGATGGATATATAAGATATACAAGATTCCCGTAGTTAGGTCTAGGTGTCAGATTACGATAAAATGTAAAAAGTGTGGATCTTTGCCCCCACCTACCCTAGGCTTAATGATAGCAAAACTCTAAAACAAAACTGTTTTTCTTTTCGCTTTAGACCCCTTTGTGCTTTGCAGTGTCAAGGGTTCTCTGGATATGGCTTTTTTGTGTGCTTCATATATGTGTTTGTTTTCGTTTACTCTTTTATTTCTGTAATTCATCATTTTCAAGGTCTGCTCCCGGCTTGTATCCATTGTGCCTGTATAGTAATACTTTTTTAGGGGCAGTGTCTGATGGAAGTCTGGAAGTATTCGAAAACCACTTAATTTGTTGTCTTCTGATGTAATCCATAATTGGCATTGTGTTTGTTAGTCTTATGATGTTTTTGTTTCTGATTCTGTCTCTTAATCTTGACTATTGATTAGAAACTGGCTTCACAGCACGCAGGACATTCCCATAAGTGCTTTGCCCTCTGCTCTAGCAGCCATCCCAGTGTACGTAGACTCAGAGTCCCGGTCACGTGTTGATTGTGTGATCCTCGGGACTTTCCAAAAAATGTACTTTTCCTTCCCTCACCTCTAGATACTCCCATTTCTAACATTCTCTGTATGTGTACATTCTCAGCCTCATTGACATCATCTACCTCTTGAAATGAATTTATTACTCCCTTCATTAAGTCTGCTTTATCTCTTCTCAGCAATGTGCCATCTATCGCCGCATTGCCTGCCAACTAGTCAGCTCTCTCGTTTCCTCTGACCCCAGGATGACCAAGGCAGTATATCCATGTAATGCTCTGGACAACTGAGTTGTTCAATAAGTCCCACCATTCTTTTCTAAGTATGAACTTTTCTATCTTGCACAGCATGCTTTGAGAGTCTTTGAGTATTAACGAGTGTGTTGATGTATCAGTTATCAACCAATTAAGTGCTGCTTAACTCCCTCTATTTCCACCCTCATGCTTGATGTGACTGTGGAATATGCTGAAGATTTCTCAACCAACTTCACACCGTTTCTGTAGGCAACAAAATCCCAACCGCTTTTATTTGTGTTTCTGTTAATGAAGCCATCTGTGTATATAATTATGTCTAGTGGTTTCGGGTGTAGCTGGGCGAGTTCATGCACTGTAATCTGGACACTGACACCCGTCCATTTTCAACACATTTTATCTAGTTGTATTATTACTTTAGTCAGAGATTTCTTCTCAGTGTCTATGTTCACCCATTTACTGCCCTTTCCTATTTCTTCAAATTCACATACTCTTCGCAGTGTTTCTTCAGCATCTGCCATTCATAATCTGCCACGCTTGATTCATTTTCCCTTTGACTCATCTAGATGATGGTGTAATTGGTGGTGGTTGTATTCTGCCACTTTAAGGTATGATCTAACTTGTGCTACCTGAAGTCGCACTCTAATGCTGGGGAGATCAAGCAGAAATCTCTTAGCAGAGATGGGTGTATCTCTAGTACACCCTGGTACCGCTCTTATTGCCTCATTTTGGACTTTTTCCAATCTATCGACTTGTGTCTGTGATAGTGTTATTAGGCCGAGGCCATAATCTATGACAGATAGTATCATCACTTGTAGAAGCAGAAAAAGTACCCATTGCTGCATGTTGAAGGTTGCCATAACCTTTACGACACAGATCTCTCTTTCAGCCTTCTGAATCATATTTGTGACGTGTCTGTTAAATGAGAGACTTCTATCAAAGATTATCCCAAGATATTTAAGGTCCTGTTCTCTTTCAATGTATGAGCCCATGCAACTGACAGTGTGTCACTAACCAGATTATTATTTAAGGAGTAGCAGACGACCTTTGCTTTCGAGGGATTGATCACAGCGTTGTATGTTCTGCACCATATTGGCAACTGATCTAGTCCACTCTGTAAACTATCAGCAATATCTGTGATATCTGTCTCTTATTGTTACTGCAAGGATTCTACGTAGACAAGTTATTTCTGTTTTAAGTTTTTCTTTTGGATTATGTTGTTAGTGTCCATGTTTGACATTGGTAGTATAGTGATGGTATGATGATTGTTTTATATAGTGCAGTTTTGATGTTCATACTCATATATTTGTTATTGAAAATTGGAGACAACTACTCCAAGATCCAGTATGTTATGTTGCATCTATGTTGGATACTTTGGTGTTTTTCCCATTCGAACAAAACAATAGGCCTAAATTGTAAAAATAAATACTTACAGACTCAGGAACATGTGACTATCATCTAAAGTTGGCAATTTTGTAAAGTATATTTATTTTTCAACGATTTGGAAAGTTTCAAATGTTTCTATGTGCAGATAAAAGTTCTGTGATTATTTGTGAATGTTTGTTGACATGCAGTTTACTTAACGAAAATTGTGCACTTTTTTTGCTGATCAGTTTAGACAATTCACCTAATGACTGTACTTGCTTCAGAACTAATATCACAAAATGGCCAACAAAAGTCATGAGGGAAGACCTATAGAATTATTGTAATTGTACGAAATGCTACAGTATTTTTACAACATCTTTTGGTTAAGACTTTATTAGTAATGTCTCCCAACATCTTTTAGAAAGATAAGTCATTCTATAGAACTATCAATCGTCTTTTCAAAAGAAGAGCTGTAGCCTTATAGTTAAAATGGGTACCAGATGGCAAAATAAAAAGAGGAAAGCCTGAGAGACTTTGCAGAACAACTATCAAAGAGGGCATGACTATGATGATTAGTGACATGCAAAAATTACACACAGTAGCATCAAATTGCTTGAAATGCAGCATGCAAAATTGTCTGCATGGGGGTTGAATCTAGCCACTCTCCGCCACAGACTACAGAGATATACACAAAGAGTTTACTATTTTAAACAGACAAAAACCAGAAAAGTAACAGCATTATACATTTTATCAATACGAGCGAACATTAAATGCCTCCCAAAAAGAAGCGGCTATAGTCATCACAAAAGAAGTGAGGTGAGTTCATTAAATATTGTAGACTAATTTTATGTTGATAATATTATGTGGCTCACATTTGATGTGCAACGGAACTAGATGATGTTGAATGCATGACCCATGAATTATGTTATAAAATGCAAATGGCCCTTAGCAGGAAGGAGGTTCCCCAGCTTGGTCATTGTACCCTCTAATTGTGTGTGTTAATCTGCCTTTTGTATGTATATGTACCATCTAGTTGTATATTATCTGCTTTCTGTGTGTCTACATACTTTCTTCTTGTATGTTATTTGCCTTATGTGTGTCTATGTAGAATCTACTTTTATGGTATCTATCTTTTGTGGGTCTATGTACTCTCTACTTGTATGTTGCTATATGTGTTATCTGTGTCTATGCACCTACTACTTGTATGTTTTTATCTGCCTCGTGTGTGTCTATGTACCCTCTATATGTATGTTGTTATCTACCTTCTGTGTGTAGTGATTGGCCTATATCTTCTGAGTTTGTCTGTGTGGCATCTCTGTGTCAATCTGCTTATTGACACATAAATAATTCATACCTTGTCCATGTCCGATATCAAAAAGAACTCCTCTTTTTTTGGCATCCTGACAATTATGATCAACATTGCCAGTAACAGGATCCAGTATAGATTTATAAGCATTAAAACAGTGAGTATAGATATCTCCCTTCCTGAGATCTCCTGGACAGCCATGTTTCCCTAAAAAAAATACAAATATTATACAGTGGGTATATGAAGCTGGAATCCTGAAATAAATAGGCTTATTTAATTCCTGCGTTATTCCGGCGCTATCATATGGACGTGAGAGCTGGAAAAGCTCTTTATCTTCAGAAAAGAAATTACTGAGTTTTGAGAACAAATGTCTTCGTAGGATAACTAACACCCATTGAAGTGAATTCAAATCGAATGATAAAATCAGAGAAGAGACACATCAAAATTTCATCACAGATGTTATCAGAAAACGCTGTTGGTCCTACATCTGGCATGTCCTACGCGCAGACATCAATAGAATACACCACCAATCTCTTGAATGGATACCTACAGGCAAAAGAGCCAGGGGTGGACCAAAAGAAACACTGAGAAGAACAATACTTAGCGAAGGTAAAACAATCAATATCCATACTATTCAAGATCTGCACAGAATAATAGCTTTGAACAGACAGAATTGGAGAGATCTGACCCCTGCCCTATGCGCTAACTTCAGCGCAAAAGGAAAATGAATGAATGAATGAATCCTGAAATACTAGGGCACTGCAATGCCTCCCTTCAGGAAATAAACATGCATCCACAAACTCCCTCTTATACATTCATGCCTTTGAGACCTTATATGAATCTGAGTGTCATCTCAGTAATACAAATGAGAAGAACCTGCACTTGTGTTAGAAAGTCTATTGGCTGTCACAGCTACTTGCTCACAGTTAAAGGGATTATTTCATCGTTGTCATCACTTTAAAAAAATCCTCAATTGTTGATATTGTTGTTAACAACTTGTTGTATAAGAAACATAACAAGTTAATAACAAAACACCTATTGCTGTCACTATACATTTCAATGGCGCTGATCATCATGGTGCTTGTCACTTTCAGCTCTCTCATTGCCATGAATCCTCATTTGTCTAAGACAAATCTGTCATTCACTCATGTTGTAGCCAACTATGTTGGGCTTTGCATAAAGCTTATAACGGAATTGAGATTTTCATACATAACTAACATGTTTAGCTTGGTTTTAGTAAGCTAGCACAATGTTGCCATCTATATTTGCTCTAAACTTTCGAGACATCTGTTTTATCAGCTGTTTTATCATCTGTTTTACCATCATGTGCAAATCACTCTTAATGAAGTGCTTTTTATCTATTCAGCATTTCTAGACTTTATGCATGCAAGTTGTAGATTTAATATGCAGCACTTTGAAGAAGTCTGTAGCTGACAGGAAATGTTGGTAGCAACAGATACCTCAATCTCCACCCTTCTTCTGGAGGTGGCTATTTTAACACTCTGTAAAAAGATCTATGAGTATTTACTGTAATTCCAGTTGATTACACAAATAAGAAAGGTTACCTCCAAATTCAATAGTTGATACTACATGATGAGTCATCAATGGTACCTGACAGATACTTGCAGCCTGTAGTGCTCGTCTACAAGTAACAAGTAATACAGTAAAATTCCTCTATTATGCATTTTTTATAACAAATTTCTCTATTTAAAATACTTTTCAAAATCCCCAATTATATTTATTCTTTATTGATTGTACTACATATAATGAATTTAAGTTATTAGATACATAATTTGTTGGTTTGGACCAAGTTCTTATAATGGATATTGTTTGTAAAGTCTGCATTTGGTCACACTTTAGATACATTACATGTATTTCAGGACCTAAACGGGAAGCAATGAATAGTAATATTGCAACCTAACATAACAATAAGAGCCAACTAAGGAGGGTTGAGTGTGATACACTATCCAAGTTGAAGCCTCTGAGTGCAGTAAAACATTGCATGAAAGCTTGTGATTTCAAGGTCAAGTAACAGCATAAGATACAATCAAATCAAAAAGAAAAATATAAGATGGTATACCTAATGGTTGCTAAGTGGGCTAGTTATAGTAATAGATGATATATTTAGACTTAATTGGAGGGATTCTGTGCTACGAATGATATGAATAGAACTTTGCAGATTGTTTACCTTTTCCTGTATTGCATTACATGGTCTCATGCATTAGGACTTCAATATTCATTTATAATAAGATAGATAAGTAAATATATGCACCAATGTTTCTTTTCTAGTTTAACCATTTAAAGCCACAAAAATAGTTTCATGCATCTGGATTAGTTGGGCAGGTTTCTAACTAGCAAACATACATTGGTTTCAGGCATGTTCAGACAACCCAACAGATTTTAGTTATTGTAAAAGACATAAAATTATGTTATGTTATATGATATTGACTGACTATATGCTGTTCAGTGTTCTTGCTTCATGTGCCAATTCTCCCACACCTTTCCTTCAGGCACAGATAAGTGGTGCAAAAGCTGCACCAAAATTTGGTTTTTACTTTAATGAAAGATCTGTCCTTGTATGCCGTGGTTGGAAAGTCACTGACATGTTTATTACATTTAAAAGCACACACAAAACAAAATGTTATTGGGTTGTCTGAATCATTAATATAAACTTTTGAGTCTTTGTTACCTCTAATATTTTATGGTAGTGTGTCCTGATATAACCAAATTGGACCTTGTTGTCCCCTGGTTGAAAGTAGCGCTCTCTCTCCAAAAGAGAGGTAAACTTATAACTACCTACCTAGCCTGTGTTATTGGCTGTAGAGTGTGGACAAATTGTGGATGATGCAAGATAATACTTTCAGTCTCTATTGTGCATCAATACAATTTTGCCAGAAATTAATATCCAGAAATAATTCTACAAATTCAATAGCCTTACTATCAGAAGAATAAATTCTGGAATGTTCTTAGACCTAATTTTCAACATAAGCCTAGCTGCGTAACTATGCATATTTTAAATGTGCATGCACACATATTAGCAGGTGACCAATCTGAATCAAATTTTCTTGATTATATAGAATATGTCTGCTTTCACTACCACAGATTGTAACTAGTACCTATTTTAAAACAAACATTATGTGTTGAAAATCAGGGTTTTGTGTGTAGTTTCTGTTTCATCAGTGGGTCCACTGATGAACCATCATTACTACAACTATCACAATTTAAAGGCCTACTACAAACAATATTCATTGAGGCTCAAGTGATCCATCTGAGTCTATTTTCATACAATTTTCAGAATAATGACTGTCTAAATATAATTCATAGCCCTCTGAATCATTGAACACAAACTCAATAACTTTTTCAGTTGTTTTATGAGTACGCACAAAACCGTGATTTTCAACACATGTTTGTTTTAAAATAGGTACTAGCTACTGCTGACATTATGACTAACAATAATGGTAACTCATTTATGAGATTTTATAATTGTTTTGGCTCAATAATAATATATGGACACAATTTTCAAAATAGTGCTACATTTACGATCATTATAATATAAAAATTTTATAATAAAAAGTAATTTTAAATTTAATATAATAATATTAAATATCTATTATTTGCTGATGATCAAAGTATAATATACACAGAAGAGGAAAATTAGCAAAATCACATCAATGCATTGTTATTAGCATGTCAGAAGTACAATACATACAAAACCAACAGATACAATGGTTTGGTCATCTGGAAAGAATTTTGTGTAATTCATTAGTTTATAGAGCATATATGAAGAGAGGAGAAGCAGAAAGAAGAGCCACGGGTAGACCTAGAGACCAAAGAGACATTACACAAACACCAGATAACATTATCTGAAGCTGCCAGAAAAGCGAGAACAAGAACATTTTATCTCCCTCGACACCCGTAAAGGGTAAAAGAGGCAGGAAAGAAGAAGAAGAAGACGTACAACATGAAAATTAACGCACAAAAAAAAAGTTATGAAAGTTAGCATGTCTGCAACACCAATGGATATAACAATAGAAAACACCAAAGTGAAACAAGCCAAAGAATGTAAATATCTAGGCAGCATTTGTTCTGAAAATGGAAGAGTAGACTGAAACATAAAAGGTGCCAGAAAGCTAACACCTACCAACTTTCACCATTATTTCTTCACCCAAAGATCAAGATGGAAATTTAAAAACATAATATTTACAGTTTTTATACCAACACTCTGCTACGAATGTCAAACATGGTCTTTAGCAGCCTCGCAGCAGAGGAAAATCGTTACATGTGAAATGAAATGAGAATAGCTGCAATGGTTGCTAAACAAGATAAAATAAGAAATGAAGTCTTACAGATAAATGTCCATGTGGATCCGGAACCCAGACTCCAGAACACATACTTCAGGACTGCCCAACATACAAGGAGCAGAGACAGCAGACCTGGCCAGAGGATACAGACTTGAGGTAAAAGCTATGGGGCAGCTGCTCTGACCTGGAGAAGACAGTGGACTTCGTCTTGACGACAGGTCTGACGGTATAGCATGACCACATACTGAACGCAGAAGAAGAAGAAATGAAGAAATTAGGAAAAGAGTTTGTATAATATCATGTATTGAACATATTGAGAGACAGCAAGGAAAATGGTTCAGTCACCTTATGAGAATGAAGCTAAACCAAATAGCAATAAGAGCATATAACACAAGAATATCCGGGTGTAAGACCAAAGGTAGACCAATGAAGCGTTGGATAGAAAACATCAAGATAGCCTTGAATAAACATTGAATAATGCAACCTCAGCGACACATCTGGCCCTGGAACGACAGCTTAAGCTCCCACCCCTACGCTTAACGGCAAGTGTGAATGCGATAAACAATCATTCACCTGGGAAAAGACAATAGATAATTATGAGCTCAATGTTTAGTGCATTAAGTGAGAGTGAAAAATTAATTAGAACAATAAAGACATGATAATGTACCTGTATACTTCCTCTTCATTCCTGCCATTGTCAGTCACAGATATTGTCAGACGTACCTTCACACCAACAATCATGTCTCTGTTCTCATTGATGACCCGAACACAATCTTCCACATTGACAACATTGAGGGAGTCACATTCACCGCCTCCACCTGTGATTAATCAAATTTGTGTCACATACCTATCAATTAGTACAGATTTTCTGCATTTTTGTTACTGAATACACTCTGTCTTCACTGAATAAACTCTGCATTAACTGAATACACTGTCTTCATTAAATACACTAAGTTTTCACTGAATACACTCAGGCTTCACTGAATACATCCACATTGATACCTTATGTAATCTTTACACAGAATAAGGATAAAATTGTAGGTACAAATATATATTTTGAGGAATATTTTCTGCTAAAATTAAGAATATTCCTTCTGGATATTAATAGTTATGATATCATCTCCTTCCTGAGATCTGGGCATTCACAATTAAATTATAACTTTAAGAATCAAGCATAGGACCTATCACTTATACCATTACCTGTATACCTGTATTTTGGAAATATAATCACAAATTATGGTAGACGTGAAGCTGAGGTTAACATTAGAATAGGAATAGTATATGTAATTTATTATTCCTGCAAATGTATATGTAATTACTGCATTCATAATTTCAAATGCTAAATTCTAGGGCTAAAAGTAGTTTCAATAGGATAAGGAAAGTATTAACATCTGAACACATCACAAACACATTTAAAATGAGAATTATAAAATGCTATATCTATTCTATATTAATGAAGAACCATGCATAATGAACAGCTAGAAGACAGAATTGATGCCTTTGAGATGTAGATATATAGAAGAATAGCAAGAACTTCACAGAAGGAGAAGAAAACAAAGAGGTTCTAACAATACTTCTTATGAAAAAAGAACATTTAAAAGAAATACAAATTAAACAAATAAAATATTTTAGACATATTAAATGACAATGACACCTTGTTGAATACATTACTCAAATCTAAAGTTAAGGGGTGCTGATCAAGAGGTAAATCAGATATACAAGTGGGAGGGAAACAATGGGATGGAAAGGTTACAGTATAGTAGAGTGCACCACGAAGGCAAGAGAAAAAAGATGTTGGAAGTCTGTTGCAGCCAACGTTTGCTGTGGAGATGGCAGCTGATGATAATGATTACGTGATGAACAATGAATTTAACAAATAGAAGTAGCATACCAGAAAATCAAAGTAATTCTGTGCATCAAATATTTCATCAGAAAATACGAAACATTAGTCTGTGCTGCCTGCCAACATGGAAACAGGTGATGAAACTAATCCTAGTCTATTTAAGTTTCTTTTTCGTCTGTTATGTCCTGTCCCGATGCAGAAGATGATAATTTGCTCCACTCTGTTGAGATATTGATAGTTTATTTTGGGTGATATAACTTTCCTAATAGCTGTGATGAGGGTCCCCATTTCCTCACTGCCACTATGTAAAACTCTCAGTTGCCACGGATGCTGTCACGAATGCATTTCCTTCTGTGGGTCTCACCAATGGCCCTCTAGACAGACCACCCAAGCAACAGAAAACTTTAGAAGATGACATACTATTATATTGAGGTTATCTTCTTTAAGAAGCTTCATGGCATGTCATCTATACAATTATGCTTCTCGTGCTTTCATTTTGTTGTTGCAATGTATTTTATGTTTTGTTATTTGTGTATATATATGCACCCTCTGTGGTTGGGATGGATCCAAAGATGTACTGCACAGCACTGGGGAGGAGGAAACTGACAGCACTTTTTTTTCTTATGGCTGAGGCCTATCATAGAGACACAGTGACTCAGGATGTGACAATCCTTTTGACTTGAACATTTGGTTGCATGTGTGGAGCAATATAGAAGTTTGACATAACCAGTTGTTAATTGGTAGCTGGGAATGGGCACAGAGAACCATATCTTGGCTTCATTGGCTTAGAGCTGTGCATATGTTTAAACCTACTTTTCTGGAGGTGTGATAGTTATTCTCTGGGATCTGGCCCAGGGTGGGCCGAAAATCTAGACTTCCCAGATATATAATATCATTTTAATGGCATTAGATCAAAAGGCATGAGCCTATGGGCCGCTGTATCAGCAACCAACCAATCATATAAGCTGTTCAGCCTCTTCCAGTGTTATATTCAGAAGGTCTTCAACATTCTTTGTCCATCGTAGTCTTGGTCTGTCTCCTGTTCTCTTTCCCTCCATGATTAATCTTTCTAAACCATTGTGTCTTTTTATATGTCCACATTATGTTAACTTGCATTTTTAAAATAGTTTTGAGAAGCCAGTTTTCAAGTCCTTCAATGTTCAAGTACTTATTTGTGTTGAATCATCTTCTGTTCATGACATTCTTAGGGACATTTCTGTAACATTTAATTTCAAATGCTTATATTTTTCATTTTAAATGTCATTGCCAAAGTCTCACAACCATAAATTGCCACCGGAAAAATATATCTTCTATATAACATTTGTAGTTGAAACTTTGTTTTTCTGTTTGTCACTAGCATATTTTTGTATGGCCATTGCTCATATCTTTCTAACCACTGCTGAACAATTTCTTGTGATGTTCATGGTTGACCCAAGACACTAAAGTTGTTAACACTTTCTAGTTGTTCTTTGCCAATGATTATTGTAAGTGTAAGTCCATTTCTGCTGATATGCATTAGTTTTGTCTTCATTGCATTGAGGAAAAACTTTTTAGCTTTTCTATGATGTTTGATTGACATAGTCATATATTCGAGACAAATGGAGTTTTCTTGATGTAATTTCTGGAATCTCATATATCTATTGTCTTTCCTCTACTTTTGCTGTAAGGTGTTGCAGGCTTGAATAGCGATCAGTTTTCGGCTATGGCACATTTGGTTGCTTACTATGCAGCGACATCTCAGAATGTTGGTAACCTCTTCAATCCACCGTCTTCTTGGTCTTCCTTTGTATCTTGCTCTTTTCCATATTCATGTTGTATGCTCTAAGGGTTCATTCTCATTGACATTCATGTGGCAAACTATTTCAGTCTGTGGTTTTTAATATATTTGACCACTTATGTTGTTCAAATAGTTCTTGTGATCTCTTCATTCCTCACAAGATCTCTTCTTGTTCTGTTTACTGCTTTCCTTAGACATTTCATTTCACAATCTCATGGACTCCAATATTAAAAGGTTGAAATTCTTCATGATGTGGGTCAGATATCGAAGACCTAGTGAATAGGACACTAGAAGAATCTGGACAGTTTGCACAGGAGAAAGTGACTTACAGAGTGGCAGTGAAGCAATTGTCCTGCAAAGACCATATTATATAGAAGAAGAAGTATTTAATCTACAATAAATGACTTATTATAAATGATAATTTTTAGGTATTTCATTCTCCATAATTAATGTCCAATGGATTAAAATAACCTACCAGGAACAGCACAACCAGCAGATGCAAGTCCATGCTGTGCTATGTGTAGGAAACAATACATATGGGCATTGCTTCTTTCTGCAATGAATTTTCTCAGCCCTGGAAATGTTGATGAACCTGATGAAAGAACAATATATATCAAATATATTACCAGTCAACATTCAGTAAATATGAACCCATTGAGAGAACAATATAGTCTATATATTAAATTCATTGTCTATTGTCCATCACCAGGTGAATAATGGTTGATTGTATCCACACTTGTCGTTAAGTGTAAGGGTGGTAGGAATTGACTAGGACATTGCTTGCATCAGAGTAGGAATTGACAAGGACATTACTTACATTAGACTAGGAGTTGACTAGGATATTACTTAAACTATAATAGGAGTTGACTAGGACATTACTTAAATCAGACTAGGAGTTGACAAGGACATTACTTACATCATACTAGGAGTTGACTAGGACATTACTTACATCAGACTAGGACATTACTTAAATCAGACTAGGACATTACTTACATCAGACTAGGGGTTGACAAGGACATTACTTACATCAGACTAGGAGTTGATGAGGACATTACTTACATCAGACTAGGACATTACTTACATCAGACTAGGAGTTGACTAGGACATTACTTACATCAGACTAGGACATTACTTACATCAGACTAGGACATTACTTACATCAGACTAGGACATTACTTACATCAGACTAGGACATTACTTACATCAGACTATGGCATTACTTACCGGTACATTAGACTAAGACATTACTTACATCAGACTAGGACATTACTTACATCAGACTAGGACATTACTTACATCAGACTAGGTGTTGACTAGGACATCACTTACATCAGACTAGGAGTTGACGAGGACATTACTTACATCAGACTAGGACATTACTACGTCAGAGTAAGAGTTGACTAGGACATTACTTACATCAGACTAGGACATTACATCAGACTAGAAGTTGATGAAGACATTACTTACATCAGACTAGACACTGACTAGGACATTACTTACAAATTGTTAAAAGTATGCTTTATTTTTACATGCTAATTTATAATTTTATTTCAACAACCAGTTGTTTTCTGTGAAAATCGTAAGAACACAATTTAATATGTTGAAAGTTTAGGATACACATGTGGTTGCATCTGTGGGTCTCACCAATGGCCCACTAGGCATACCACCCATGCAACAGAAAACCTTAGTGGATGACATGCCGTTATATTGAGGTTATCTTCTTAGAGAAGCTTCATAGCACGTCATCCATACAATTATGCTTTTATTTTGTTCTTGAATTGTGTTTCATGTTTACCTGAATATATATGTATGCACCCTCTGTGGGTGGGAGCCAGAGATGTACTGTGCAGCACTGGGGAGGAGGAAACTGACAGCACTGTTTTTTTTCCTATGGCTGAAACCCATCATAGAGGCACAATGACTCAGGACGTGACAATCCTTTTCACGTGATAATTTGGTTGTATGCCTGGAGCAATAGAGAAGTTCTGCATAACCAGTAGTCAAATAGTGGTGGGGAATGAGCACAGTGAACCCTATCTTGGCTACAGTGGCTAGGAGCAGTGCATAAGTTGAAACCTACCTTACTGGAGGTGTGATAGTTATTATCTGGCTCTGTCCCAGGTTGGGCCGAAAATTCACAGACATCCCAGCAATATAATGCAATTTAATGGCATTAGATCAAAGGACATGAGCCCATGGACCGCTGGATCAGCAACCAACCAACCAAAGCTTAGGATTAATAAATATGTGTATTTTCTGCAAATTATGGTGTGAATGTGTTTATCAGATAAATCCCAGGTAGGCAACATGCATGTTCAGAACAATACATCTGCACAGCATGTTTCAATAAGCACTGCTCTCCACCCACTCATGTCTCTCCACCCACTCATGTCCTATAGTATCTGGATAGTAATACAGTCAAATTCAATTTTAACAACTTTGTCCAGAATGAAAAAAAACATACATATTAACAGAAATGTGCTATCTACAGTATAAAGAATAAATAGTACCAGTAGTAACAATCTTTTTATCTTTCCAGATGATAGTATTGGTGTGTTATAAGTTATATAATCTATGAGCCTATAATCTATGTGATAGATCATGGATGCTGTTCACAAGACCAATCAGAGACACACAAAATCTTCCACAGTATGTACAAGAAGTCACTGGTACACTTGTATCATCATATGATGATGTCCATTGAACTGCTATTACTTTCTTCTTTGTTTTCATACCATTCCTGATCTTTCCCCTCCATGCAAAACAATCCATGACATCCTGTCCCATGATCCCATATAAATGCCTATATCATGCATATCTCATTAGAATGTCTTTGTACCGAAGTAGAGTTAGATCCTGAGATTTTACCCATACTGTATTTCTCCATAAAATAAATTCTTTGATATTCTGTCATTTTTCATCCTCCTAGTGTGTTCCAGCCATCTTAGACTAAGCATATAAAACACTTTTATATATTGCCTGTTCTTTCAAATACACCAGTATTGGTGACTTTGTCCTCCTACCTAACAGCAAGAATTCTACTTAGGTACCGCATTTGAGAACTGTTTAGTAAACCATGAGTTTTGTTTCTACAGTTAATTTTCTGTTTCCCCAGACCATTTTGTCTGTACATTGTTGTTGACACCTTGCTATTGAACTATACTACAAGCACAGTTGGCATCTACATATGCTATATTCTGCAAGCACAGTTGGCATCTACATATGCTATATTCTGCAAGCACAGTTAGCATTTACATACATTAAATACTTAGGCCTATACTGTGTTCATGATAAAGAGATCCTTCAAAAGTCCACAAGGAAAGTAAATATATGCCTTATTGTAAAGGTGTTAGCTGTGATGTGCTAGTCTTACTGTTTGCACACCAGACAGATGTCTTCCAAAGAGACTGATCTATGGTGAGTTGTGTCTACAGCACTGAAGTGGAGGTCATAAAAATAGTTTTCACAACATCCTGAAGATATCTCTCAAGTACTTGGATCCAGGCTCTTGTGAGTTCACAGCTCTTAACCATCCAGCCTGATCAGTGCATATATCATAAACATTGAAAAGTTTAGTGCATTAAAAAGAGACAAAAACGTAAGGGGTCTGAAGATTTCAATCCCTTGAAGACAATTCTTTATCCCTATTCACACTCTGGTTTTTCTGAGACTGAATTGGTCATCACAGCCATCTACGGACTCACAAACATGCCATCTTATCTTTACTTGCAAAGAAGGAACATAGTCTTTTTATTAAAATATTTTGCAATTGGTATTTCCAATAGTAGTTTTCTTTTATAAAGGGTGCTTTCTGGTCTGTGACAAAAACAATAATTTGAATTTATTGAAAAGTCAAAGAATGTTAGAGGGACACTTCTAATTTCAGCAATGAATTATGAGTGCAAGTTGTCATAGTGTACACCGGACAGCTCCATAGATTCTCCGATCCCTATTTCAGTAAATCCATCAGAGTGTAGCGGCTGACAGTTCCAGTTGAATACTGAATTATCAGTTTCTTTACATATCTATTATATTGTTCTTCACAGGCGTTCTGATCTTAGCAATATAAATTGTTTATCCTAGCAAAATCATATTTAAAGTAGAAAATTGACCATAGCCACAGCTATTGATTAACAGTAGCAGCAATAGGGCCTTTAGACACAGTTGCAGATTAACCTTTGCAGCAGCATAGACACAAACAGAGATTACCATTAGGAACAACACAAATAGGGGCCTATATTTAAAGATGACCTTTCTTAGCACCAACAGAAGAAACAAACCTAGGGATTAATCTTAGAAACAATACGCCTATAGGCAAGATTAGAGATTAACATTAGCAGCAACATACAGAGATTTAAAAATTAACCTTAGCAATAAGTTAGCAGCATCTAGTTTAAGATTGACCTTAGTAACAGCTCACAGCTAAAGATTAACTTTAGCAACATCATAAACACATTTTGATATTAATCTTAGCACCACCATGAATAACATTAGAGATAAAGGTAAGCATCAACATTAATAAAATTAGATACTAAACTTAGCAGCTATGTACAGAAAGTTAAAGCCTGAGACTTAGACTTAAGCTTAGCCTTAGAAGAAAATTATTTAAAAAATTAAAGATTAACTTTAGGAACATACAACACAGACATGCACTATTCTCATAGGCATAGTAAAAAATTAACATTAGCAGGTGCAGAAGATATAATAAATAAACACAGATAAGCAGGTATTAATACAACATAGGCCTAAGCAGGACAGTAATTTAGGCGAGTTGAAGGGAGAAAATAGCAGACAGTAGTTGTGGTCGGTACATCACACTTACTTTTGGCAACACTGACCTAACACACCTCTCTGACACTTTATCTAAAAATGTAAGTTTATATTTTCCTATACCTAAGTCTATGTTCCATGTAAATTATTTTGATGTAAAATATTAATTCATACAAAATTGATACACTTTTTCAGAATTGACCTTCAGACTTAGTTGAGGTATCCTTGAATTACAATTTTCTAGGGCTATCTAGCTGTGGTGGTATTTAGGCCTATAATTAGATTAGAACTTGCAAATACAAAAAAAAACTCAGACATCATGGCTACCTGCTCATTGTGGTATCACTGGAAATGAGAGTGCCAATATCCTGGCAAAAAAAAGAGGTAAAATGGAACAATTCAGCTAATCTCTACTAAACAGTGAAGCCAGAACACTAATCCACAACCAATATACATCACAGTGGAAGAAAGACATGGATATTGACTTAATACCATATCCCATACACAAATGTCATAGGCAACAGCAGATCATCATCTTGTGACTTAGAACTAGCCACTGCAGGCTACAGAGCTATCAGTACTGGATCAGGATAGTCCACACAAATGAAAGTCCATGCAGAACAAGCATATAGACTTCTAACACATACTCCAAGACTGTCGAGAATACAAAGAACTGCAAGGAAAAATATGGTCACAATGGACTAAACTGAGGCAAAAACTTTGGGGCAGCCGCTCTGACCTAGAGAAGACTGGAAAGCTTCTTCCTGGAAAACAAGACCAAAAGATTCCTGAATGCAGAAGTATCCATCTGAAAATTCCAGAAATGTGATCAACATAGGCCTAAGCATCTTGTCTTCGCAAACACAAAAAAAGGCATAGGCCCTAGTAGTATTTAAAATAACTAAGATAATTCAGAAATTATCAGCTCTGCTGCAATTTGTGGTCACAAGTTTAATTTATATTTTCTTATATCTTTCATTTCTTTCAGTTAGGAACTTTTCTGATCTAGGCAGCAAAATGACATGTCCAAGTACCTTTACTTACATGATTTAGGCCTACTTTTATACAGTGCTCGAGATAGCTTTTGCTAGGTGCTTGTTTAACATGACATATTTTCTCCGTGTTAATAGTAGGCCCTAGTAAGTAAGCTCAAAGTTGTTGTTGAGGGCGTGCGCTATTTTTTGTCGTTCAAAAGCACATTGAAATCTATTTCTACAGCAGGAATAGTCACATTAGTTATTGATTTGGTTTTTTTAAAAAAAACCTATTCCAATCCACAATATTGAAATGTGCATGAAAAACCAATCACGTGATTGTCTTGGCTGCTGTCTAATCGCGACCCAATGCTCATATCTTTTGACCCAAACTTGAATTCTTGAACAACCTAATTGATCTTTAAATGAGCTTACCTGAACTTCCAGCGTCAACTACTGCTGTAACACCATTCGTCAAACAAGTTTCATCTATATTTACTCCCAGTGGTGTTGCATGTTCATACACATGAACGTGACAGTCAATTAGACCTGGAGTCACAATACACCCGGTAGCATCGACATTGATATATTGCCTATCATCACCAGGGTCGCCTTGTCCGATACTAGAGATACGCCCGTTGACTATGTAAACATCAGATATTCGACTGATATTCAAAGACTTGTCTAATACAAGTCCATTTCTTATTACGATGTTGTGTGATGTCTCCATATTGTTTTAGCCTCAGCCCAACAGCATAACCTAAATGTTGGTATGATCTTACCATTGACGAAAATACTAGTTACTTGGCCTAGTTTCCAATACCGTATAATGGCTATCTCATCTCTATTTTGATAATGAAATGTTACTTTGTAGTGACTGCAAACTGTAGTTAGAAATATAGGTTGTTTATGCAGACTACTATTTAGACTATTATATGACCTTGGGTATGATGTCTTGATTCAAGGATAAGCCTATACGGGGCCTAAACAACGAGTTTTATCACGTAAATGTAACCGAAGTAAATGAAAGATCGGCCATATATTACAAATTAAAATTACCATGTAAATACTCGTAGTCTTGCCACCTGGCAACCACTGCGTAACTGGAAACCCAGTTTAGAAAGAAAGTGACTTCCTTTCTCTTTCTCTCTGTATACATGTTTTTGTTATTTTTGTGTGTTCTCGTTTCTTGAAAAAGGTCCCGTTAGGACTGCAACGCGGAAGCAGTCCTTTTTATTGTGTTTATTGTTGTTCAGTTTTTACATTGTTTTGTTTATTTTTATAGTTAGTATTATTCATTAATTAGGTGCCATGTCGGCTGGCGTAGGCGACCATGGCTCTCCACAGCTCTTTATCTCCAGTATTATGTATCATCATCATTAGGTGCCATGCCGGCCGGCGTAGGCGATCATGGATCTTCACAGCTCTCCGTTTCCAGTATTACGTATCAAGATCGCTGTTGTTTCCCTGTCGTGCTAGGTTGTCAAACTGTCTAATATTTTCTCACGTTGTCGCCCTCTGTCTCTATTGCCTTCAATCTTGCCTGTTGTGACTGCTCTCCAAACCTCCTTGTCTCATGAAGTAGCCAACAAATGAAGATTGTCTTTTTCATATATTATTTATTAAGCAAGGGATTATATTATTGTACAAGGGAAAGAATAGGTATAACACCTTGCACAGAATACATAGAGAGGCAGCAGATCAAGTGGTTTGGCCACCATATGAGAATGCATCACAAATTGCCCGTACAGGCATATAATCAAATGAGATCAGGGCACAAGCCAGAGGAAGATCACGAAAAAGATGGATAGAAAACAAGATGTCAGGGATATCTTTAACAAACACGGTCATAGCACAGCTGTGGCAGCACATCTGGTCTTGCAACGCAAGTTCGATCTCCATTCATCATAACACAAGTTCGAGCTCCATTCATTACAACGCATAACGACAGTATGGAATAACAAACCAGCTGGGGAAAGACAATAGACAATGTATTAATCTCCGTTTCGCTTTTGACTCTTTCAACACCACATTAGTTTTCCTGGCAGTCCATGGTATTCTCAGCATTCTTCTGTAGAACCACATCTCAATTGCCTCTAATTTCCCTAATAAATCTAACAATTTAGATGTTAATATAATATAGTTAGTATTTTTAGTAACATCTTTAACTTTATTAGCTTATTTATTTTGTTACTGCGGCACTCCTCAGTTTGTCCGACATCCTCTGATATTTTGGTTAGTTATAGCACTACTAGCTATTAAATTGCAATGAAACGCTAGACATGGACATCTATGACAGCCGCCCTATGTGCCGTCTTTGGCCCTAGAGGAATAACTAACTAACTAATTAGTCATTCGTATTCTCCTTTTAATTTTTGTTTTACATCTACTATCCGGTGTGATTATCTGTCAAAGAAAGTGGTAAATTTACTTGTAGTATTGCTCCATGTATTTTTATGTTTAGCACATGTTCTGCAATTTTGCTGTTATCGTGTGTTTTTTTTAAATTTTTAATGTTTACTTCATATTCTGTCCGTGATACATTCACTAGATAGGGCCTATACTGGTCTTTATAGTTCTTGCCAAATTTCTGCTAAAAGGACAGTGACAGGATGCTTGAAATCTGGAAATTGCAAAATTCTCCTGAAGAAAGAAGATATTGTAAAAAGATGGGCAGAATACATAGAAGAACTTTGTGTAGAAGGAAGACCAGAATTAATAGAAAATACAATAAATTGTGAGGGACCATCAATACTAGAAGAGGAAATTATAGATGTCATAAAACACATGAAAAAAGGGAAAGCAACAAGCCCTGATAATATTTCCGTGGACGAACTAGAGGCGCTGAAAGACACCGGAATAAAAGTAATAACAAAATTATTTAATGATGTTTATGACAGTGGTCACTTACCTGATGACTTTCTAAAATGAACATTTATAGCGTTACCAAAGAAACAGGGTGAAAAAGAATGTGAAAAATATAGAATAATTCATCTTTCCTAACACATTTTTAAAAAGGATTATTATGAGATTATTATGACACAAACATCAACGGAGCACGAAAAATATCTAGCAAATTCACAGTAGGAACATTGTATATATCTGTTTTAGGAAATAAAACATAAGAACTAATCGAAATAATGGAAAAGAGTAAAATTAAGGTGTTAGGTCTGGCGGACACTAGGAGAAAAGGGAACTTTAGCAGACAGGTGTATAAGGGATATATGCTAATTTGCTCAGGCGGTATAAAAGCAAAGCTTGGGGTAGGATTTATGATAAAATTCCAACCCTGTGCTACCTATATCAAACATGGTCCTTAACAACAAAGCATAAGAGAACACCTGGCTACAGCAGAGATAATATGTCTGAGAAAAGCCACAGGAGTCACCAGAAGACACAGAATTAGAAACGAGGTAATAAGAGAAAGAGTGGGTGTCATATCAATTCTACAATTATGATATTCAAAAAGTAGAATATGCTGAAGATTTTTAAACCAACTTCACGCCGTTTCTGTAGGTAACAAAACCCAAACCGCTTTTATTTGTGGCTCCGTTAACAGAAACACAAATAAAGGCGGTTGAGGTTTTGTTGCCTACATAAACGGCGTGAAGTTGGTTGAAAAATCTTCGGCATATTCTACTGTCATATCGAGCATGAGGATGGAGATAGAGGGAGTTACAGCAGCTCTTAATTGGTTGATAACTGATATATCAACACACTTGGTAATACTCAAAGACTCTCATAGCATGTTGCGGAAGATAGAAAAGTTCATGCTAAGAAAAGAATGGTGGGACTTATTGAACAACTCAGTTGTCCAGAGCATTACATGGATATACTGCCCTGGTCATGCTGGGGTCAGCGGAAACGAGAGAACCGACTTATTGGCAGGCAATGCGGCGATAGACGGTACATTGCTGAGAAGAGATAAAGCAGACTTAATGAAGGCAGTAATAAATTCATTTCAAGATGCAGATGATATCAATGAGGTTGAGAACGTACACACAGAGCATGTTAGAAATGGGCGTATCTAGATGTGAGGGAAGGAAAAGTAAATTTTTTTGAAAGTCCCGAAGATCACACAATCAACACCTGACCGAAACTCTGAGTCTACATACACTGGGATGGCTGCTGGAGCGGAGGGCGGAGCACTTATGGGATTGTCCCGCGTGCTGTGAAGCCAGTTTCTAATCAAGAATCAAGAAGAATCAATTCTACAATACATACAAAACCAACATATACAATGGTTTGGTCATCTGGAAAGAATGCCGTGTAATTCATTAGTTTATAAAACATATATGACGATAGGAGAAGCAGAAAGAAGAGCCAGGGGTTGACCTAGTGTATGCTGGATCGACAACATCAAAGAAACATTACACGAACACCAAATAACATTATCTGAAGCTGCCAGAAAAACGAGAACAGGAACGTTGTATCTCCATCGACACCCGTAAAGGGTAAAAGAAGAAGAAAAGAAGAAGATTATGAGAAGAACAAGAAGGAAAATTAAAGAGGAAATAGCAGATGAACAATTTGTATTTGTCGAAGGGAAAGGAACACAGAACGCCATTAATACATTAAAAACTATAATTGAAAGATCACTAGAAGTTCAGAAAGATATATACATTTGATTATTGATTACACCAAAGCATTCGACAAAGTAAAACACGACCAGATTATCAAAATGCTAGAAGATATTAATATGGACAGTAAAGATCTTAGAATTGTACGCAGTATATACTTGCAATAAGAAAGAAGCAGCCATTAAAGTGGATAATATAACTGGGAAGTATACACAAATAAAAGCCAGTCATTAAAATAGGAGGACACAATATCAATAATCTACGATATGCAGATGATGCTGTGTCGATAGCAGAAAGCCAAGAACATCTTCAAGATCTGTTAAACAGGACGGTGATAGAAAGTGAACAAACAGGTCTTAGTTTAAACATAAAAGAGACAATGATAATATCAGGAAAAAGTACCCCACCAAATAGTAAAATAGTTTTAAATGAGAAAAACTTAAAGCAGATGAATAGTTTCACATATTTAGGAACATTAATAACTTCAGATGGTAAATGCAGGACCGAAATTATAAGCAGAATAGGACAAGCAACAGCAGCATTCCATAAAATGAAAAATATTCTATGCAACTATTCAATATTGATGGAAACTAGAAAACGTGTCCTCAAATGCTACATTGAACCAGTGCTACTCTATGGGCAATAAATAAGACATCACAAAAATCATCATCGGCAGCGGAAATGTGGTTTATTCGAAGAATGTTACGCATTCCTTGGACAGCAAATATTACTTATGAGAATGTCTTAGAAGGATGGATGTGAAAAGATGCATTATTGATAATATAAGAAAATGACAGTCAACATTTATTGGGTACATAATGAGAAGAGGAGACATTGAGAATTTAGTGAAAACAGGAAAGATAGAAGGGAAAAGATCAAGGGGAAGACCTAGAGAAAAGTTATTGGACAGTTTGACCAAATGGCTTCGATTGACAACACCAACAGAGATGATGAAATATATGAAAGATCGATGCACATGGAGAAATATGATCGCTATTCGGCACGACAATTGATGATGATCTTGAGTCTTGGCATTACTTCTATGTGCTTAAAAATGTTCTCTGTGTAGATGTTGAATAGGCTGGGTGATAAAATACATCCTTGTCTAACCCCTATTTTGTACTAAGGACAAAATAGGGACCCCAATTTCCAAAGTACAGACTTAGTAAGACAGATGAGAATAAAGGTGCATCACTGCTGGCTCATTATAAAGCACACATTGGTCAGAGCACCTTAGGAAAGTACAATGAAATCATGAAAAGAGTCGCAGACATGTGCAATAAGCAAGTTATCGAAATCGATACTGCAATTACTCTTGAAGACATTGCATCGTACTGAACAGATCAAGAAACACAGCGCCAGGACCTGATGGCATTAGGTACGACGATCTCAGATGCAGGTCAGATGAGAACATTAAGGAGCTGGCAAAGTTGTTTAACAAGAGCCCAGCGACTGGCACAGTAGAAGAAGACTGGTTGCATAGTTATTTAATCCCACTACCCAAGCCTGGCAAGAGTCATGCTAAGATACAGGGTTTCAGACTCATAACAATGCAGAATACGATCGGCAAGTTGTTAGAAAAGACTGTTGCATGGAATTTGTCCCTACATCTAGAGAGGAATAACAGACTGCCTTCAACTTTGGGAGGCTATCGTCCAGGTAAGCAGACTTGGTACAACGTCGCCGTATTCGCGCAAGAAGTGTTTGATGAACGAATGGAAACATGCGCGGCTGCAATAGACCTGGAAGATGCTTATAAGAGTTCCCTTGGATTTCTTGATGACCATAATGCTGCAACTCCAAGTTAGTCCTATAATTGTCAGGTTGATTATCTCTGCATTTTTTCTGAGACATGTTGTTCTTACGTGTTGGAGTTGTCTTCATCACTAACAGTCATAAACCCGGGACTACCACAATTATAGCTCTGTCCCCAGTACTATTTAATGAGTATACAGTTCAAATTACAAGCTGTCAGATTGCAGGACCGGGGAGAACTATGTCTTATGCTGATAACATCTTGGTATATAGGCAGGGCAGAGATAGAGAAACGATCGCCAGAAATTTGCAGAGGGAGCTTGATCATATAGGGGATTGGTGCAGCAATTCTGGAGCTTTTGTTAATCTATCAAAAGCATCGATAACATGGTTTTCTCTAAATAATCACATAGTGAACACGTCCACGCCATCGGTTACTTTGAGAGAGGATGTCCCCGAGAGAACCAACACAGTGAAATACTTAAGGGTTATGTTGAAGTTTGAGTTTCAAAGATCATTTTTACCACATCATTGTAAAGGCTTATAAAGATCTTGCGGCGATGAAGATTGTGGCTGCTGCTCGATGTGAACAGAGGCTGCTATTTCTGCTGTATCAGGGATTGGTGGTAGCGGTGGTAGAGTACGCACTGTCGATTCTAAAACTGAGTCAGACTCAAACAGAAAGATTGGATAGAATCAAGAATGAGGCAATGGGAATCATTTTGGGGTGTACGAGAGATACGTTCACGGGCTATGCGATACTTATTGGATTGCTCAACTGCAGAGCAAAGAATACAAATCTGCAGGGCTCGGGACTACCTACAGATCACCGCTGATAAAGAACATCCTCTACACCATGAAATTATCAAAGTGAAAGACAGTCAGCTTAAGAGAGGAAAGTCGTGGATGGCGCGCGCAGAGGATATTATACAGAGTGTGCGCAGATTGGAGGATGTGCTAGCTGGTGCGGAATGGAGTCGCGCGCCCCTAGATTGTTCGACAGCCTTCAAAGTAATGATAACACTCAGTAGAAAATGTAGGGAATGGTGTCCGACAGTGGTGGAGTCGGAGGTACTCGCTTTAATCGATGAACATTCCAGGGAAGTGATATGATTTTGTATACAGATGGATCGGTTGATAGACACATCAGAAGTACCTGGGCCTTCACGGCACAAAGGTAGGGGGAAATGGTGCATTCGCTCAGATGACAAGCAGCATGACAATGGAGATTTTGGCAGTAACCAAATCTTTGCAATGATTTGCTCGCAGACTGTTTGCGAGCATGCCTGAATACTCAGTGACTCGATGAGCATGATTGTGAAAGTTCAGGCGTGATACATTCGGGAACAGTGGCTGGATGCAGTGAAGAATTCCTGCATGCGTAAAGTTACTTTCATTTTTGTGCCGGGACATGCGGGAGTCCGGGGTAATAAAAGAGAAGTTAGGTTGGCCGCACACACTGCTCTATTAATGGCTGTTGGTGAAGCGATGGATCGAGTAGACATTTTGAACGCCCTACGGAAAAACGCACGAGCAAATCACTGCATAAGTGACGATGACTCTTGTTCCATGACTAGAATAAAGGAATTTGGTTTGAAATGTGGTGTCACTAGAAAGGAGCGGTTTCGTGGGCAAGAAAGAATGATGGTGAATCAACTGCGTACTGTGAGTCAACGTTTAATGGCGGCTACACTTAAGGAGAAATCCGAGAACCTATGGACTTGTCCGGAGTGCAATGACGATGATCCAACGACTAACTAACCCCTATTTTATTTGTATGTATAGTGAGTAGTTGTTTCACACATTATTGATGCAATGTGTTCACAATATCTGTTTCTAATCTGTCAGATGCCTTTCCCATCTATGCCTATTTCTTGAAGATATTCAATTAATTTTTCATGTTGAACACTGTCAAAGGCCTTGTTGTAGCCTATCAAGCAAATATAGATACTTTTTTGGACTTCTATGTATTTGTTTATCAATAAGTTTAGCATCTCTGGTTCCTTTGTTTTTCGAGAAACCAAACTGTTCTTCACGGACTTCAATGTCTATCTTGTTTTTAATTCTTTGAAGTTCTTCTTTGCCCTTGCCTGCTTAAGTCTAATTTGTACCCTCGTGCACCATAAAAAAATATTCGAGTATTTAAGAACTAACGTCATTGCACCCCCATGCGAATCCATTGGTGCATATTTTATTTTGGCATACGATGAAGATGTTGTATGCTTATCGTTCCCGTTGCGCGATGATTCTTCATGTGTCTAATTCGAGCCCTCTGTTGATCGTATCTATTTGTCCCACGTTTGATTCGAAATTTATTCAGTTTATGTAATACTGATTCTTTAGTTAATTTTTATATTCCACTTGACGATCCAGTATTCCTTTAAAAAATCTCATCTATCGATATTCAAAATGCCCATCATTTGCGCTCTTGTAACCAGCTAGCGTTTAAGCTGGTTCCTTTCGGCTCATTCCAGCATGACTGTGACAGTGGGTCCATAAGAGTTCCTGAAGGGCAGAATTATATATATATATATATATATATATATATGAGTATATATATATATATATATATATATATATATATATATATATATATATATATATATATATTGCCCATTCATGGCGAAGTCATCCATTTGAACCTTTCGAAGCATGGAGTGAGAATCAGACACATTTACGCCCATGTTCAACGTCGTAGGATGTATTTTTCTAAGACCATCGTAAGACTACTGTAAAAGTCTCCACCTCCATTCTCATGCTGGAAGGACATACTGACAAAGAATCCAAGTCACAGACCAGACGTCTAGATAATACCAAGACATACAAGATTGAATTGAAAGGATCCAATTCTCAGAACATGCTTTTATAAATACAGTATAGTGACATTTCGGAATGAGAAAACATACTCTACCCCATGTTACATGATGTATGTAAGTCTGGCACACATGGGTGTTTCTATAAACCAAATTGTGGGGAAGCCACAACGACTTAAAACATACCGTTCTATACATTACCAATATCGGACAGCACCGGCATAGTGTTTGATCTCAGAATAAGAAGAAGAATTGTATCAAGACAATCTCATACCTATATAAGGATAATACATTTTGTCATCTACTGGAAGAGACGGAACATCCAAGAGACGGATGTCATAATTATACCGTCGTGGATTCAGAAAACCAGAAATAACTAACCAAACTGACAAGGTTTGACCAATATTTTCCAACGTGGGGTCCACGTCGCACAAGGAGGGGGGGGCATTGTTATTGATGATGAATTCGAACAAGTTGTAATTAGGCTTAATTTAGGGCATAATACATCTTTTGAATATACAAAAATATGTATATGTTGCATAGGTGGGCATCAGAACTTAGAAAGACTAAATGTGGCATGGAAAATAAAAGTGCTGCGTAACCCTGGATTAGACTGCGGTGATCACCAGATTTTTAGAAATGTACGAAGGCAGTATTATAATAAACAATAGTTTATTTTGCTAAATAAAGTTAATACAATTTAGTTTTCTATGAATTCAATTATAATATTAACACATTTATAAACATTCATGATCTTTCGACCTTCATTCAATCTTATATATGACACATCTGAAATATCTGAAATATCTCTACGTATCAGCCAAACATGGCCGTAGATACTAATTCGGCAAAACGGGGGCGAGAAAGGAGGGGTTTCATAATAGATAAGACCGGTCATATCGTTATTGTGCTAATTTTGATGATGTTGTGTTGTTGAAAAAATTATGCCTGGAACGTGATGTCACGTTCTAATTGGCTTAAAATGAAAGGGGGTTGGAGGAGGATAGGGAGCTGGTGAATGATAAGACATCTTTCTTACCTTCTGACTATGTAAGACTACAACAAATATTGACTAAAGTAAGTATTGACTAAAGTAAATATTGACTAAAGTAAGTACTGACTAAAGGAAATATTGACTAAAGCAAATATTGACTAAGCTAAATATTGACTACGATAAATATTGACTAAGATAAAAATTGACTAAAGGAAATATTGATTAAAGGAAATATCGACATTAGGAATCTGAACCATATTAAGAGTAAATTTTGTGATTGTTACACTATATATTGTGTTATATTCCATACATTGTGTCATACTCTATATATTGTGTTATATTCTATATATTGTGTTATATTCCACACATTGTGTTATACTCTATATATTGTGTTATATTCCACACTTTGTGTTATACTCTATATATTGTGTGCTATTAATCCCTATTGGTAACATATTACAATATTGTGTTGGATCAGCGCTCTTTCATTCCTAATCAATGATTCTTGTACTCATCAGGCAGTCTCTAATGAGCTCATTTGATTTTCCTCTCACTCATCATCGTCGTCTTGAGTAAGATCTTCCTCCTCCTCTTCCTCCCATTCTTCTTCATCAGGATCCACTGCAACTGGTACAGGAATGTAAGGACCAAGTCTTCCGAGGTCAAAAGTACTGAACAGCTCCAGAGATATTGGCTGATCAGCCTGAAACAAGAAATATGAACATAGTATTTCTTAACTCAACTAAACGGGAAGATATATTTTTGACATATTGAACAGGTGTTGGTATCCCTGAATTCTTGACAGTTTGTTAGTAAGGGACACTGGCAAAAATGTTGACATGTATGCTCCAATGTATGCACATCCATGTTGCAATGCATGTACATCCCTGTTCCAATGTACGTACATCCATGTATGTGCATCCCTATTCCAATATATGGGCATCCCTGTTCCACTGTATGTACATCCCTTTTTCAATGTATTGACATCCATGTTCCAATACAGAAATGTCTAGATTGCAACAAAACACTTTATGAAATGAACACAAGTTTATACATCATCATCATCAAGTGCCGTCTCCGCACCGAAGGTTGGCTGCAACGTATCTCCAACATCTCCTATCTCTTGTCTTGGTGGTGCACTCTGCTAGACTGTAACCTGTCCATCGTGTAATGTTACTCTCCCACTTGTATCTCTGCCTACCTCTTGCTCGCTTCCCTTTGACTTTATCCTCAAGTAAGGTCTTCAATAGGGTGTCATGTCTTTTAATGTGTCCAAAGTATTTTATTTGCCTGATCTTTATTTCTCTTAGTAGTTCTTTCTTCATATTAAGTGTCTTTAGCACCTCTTTATTTGTTTTCTTCTCCTTCCATGATGTTCTCCCTATTCTTCTATATACCCACGTCTCAAAGGCATCAATTTTGTCTTCTAATTGTTTATTTAGTGTCCATGTTTCTGAGCCATATACATTAATATGGAATAGATGTAGCATTTTATAATTCTCATTTTTAACTTGTTTGTAATTTGTTTAGATATTAATAATTTCCGCATGTCATTGAAGGTACTTTTAGCCATTCCTATTCTCCTTTTAACTTCTGTTTCACATCTGCCATCATTTGTGACTATGTGTCCAAGATATTGATACTGTTTTACTTGTTGTAGTTTCTCTCCCTGTATGTTTATGTTTACCTCCTGTTCTTCTGTGTCTTTGCTGATTATCATGGTTATTGTTTTTTGAATGTTTATATCCAGTCCATATTCATTACTTGATTTATTGACTTGATCTATTAGTCTTTGTAGTTCATGTTCACTTTCTGCTAAAAGAACAGTGTCATCTGCATATCTAATGTTGTTTATTATTTTCCCATTGATCTTGAATCCTGGTATTTCTTCTATATTTTTAAAGATATTCTCTGTGTAGATATTAAATAGACTTGGTGATAAAATGCATCCTTGTCTTACCCCTCTTCTTATTTCTATGTATGGAGAGTAGCTGTTTTCACACCTTATTGATGCAGTTTGTTCCCAATATATATTTCTAATCAGCCTGATGTCTTTTCCATCTATGCCTATTTCTTGAAGACATTTGATTAATTTTTCATTTTGGACTCTGTCAAAGGCCTTGCTGTAGTCTATGAAGCAAATATAGATACTTTTTTGGACCTATATATTTATCTATCACTAGCCGGATACTCATTATACAAGTTTATACACGCTAACTTAAAGAAAAGTTTGGACTTCTTGTCAATAGTATAATATAAATATACACATCAAACATTAAATCACATATTTTTCCGCTACAATTGGAAGATGAAAGAAAATTACAGAAAGGAAATGTGCATGATTTATACGTGCTGCACAAAATAATCAAATACTCGCACTAGATAATTTGTTAGTCGTCAGATCATCATCTTGATAATACAGATGATCCGATCTTATGTTCAATAATCAGTATGCCCTTCATGAATTGGTAATTAACTGTTTCAGTTATGTGTTGTCTGGTAACTCTTCTTGTGATTTCCATGTATCATTAGTTTCTTACACAAGATATATCGGATTGGCGTCGCAGAATAAAGAGTGGCGCAGCAGCTGAAAAGAACATCAGACATGAATACAGCACTGCCATGTCCGGCATTATAGCCATGGACACGGAATAAGAAATACACCCTACATCTTCCAACTGATCTAACTCTTTGAATGCATTCAAAATAGCAACACCGTCCATTGAGCTACCACTAGTTACCGTGGTTACACTTGCAAGTCTGTATAATCTTGTATGTGCCCCAACAATTTCATGTGAAGGTACAAACATGATGGTGATTCTCCTGCACAAGACTTCTCTTTCGACCTGCGCCACTAATGGCATAGGGCAGTATCTTTATAAGAATACATGTAGAATATGTCAGAAAATAGACACATGTAACAAGACGTGTGAAACTGCTGCATAGAACTTCAGACATGATGCTGCGCAATACAAGAAAGGCAAGAGCCGCCAACCATGTCATTGTCCTGGTGATCACTATAACCTCCATCGTCATACTGCTAGTGGTTGGTTCCATAGAAGGCACACAGGTTTCATAACATCCTCGGCCCTGCCAAGGCATGACTGTTCTAATTTGTTTCCTTTGCTCATTTCATCATCATCATGTAGTAGATTGTTCTTTTCTGCGCTGACACTCAGGTACGAACAAGCAGGCCATACATTAGCTCTTTGCATCATGATTGGATACTCCAACAAGGTGGACATCACTATTAAATCCGTATCCCTGGGGCATACAAGAATGGTGCGAGTAAATAAAAATGAACAGAAATACGTATCATGTTATCATAATAAAACGATAAAACAACCCTTTGTTAGTCTGTTCATTTTGATTTTTGCCCCGTGTTGCCACAGCCACTCATTTTCAATTTAGGGTTGTTAACTGAAACTGGAACTTCTGCCCAATGGTGCGCATATCTTTTTCTAGATCACATGATACCTATCAATCTGCGCCGAACTAATGGTCAGAATGACAAAGTATACCCTACTACTGCCAGTATAAGCCATTCTATGTAGCAGTACATTGGTCGCGTAATAGAAAAAAAAACAGTTCCGTATTTCAACGTCACGTCATCTGCAGTCACCTAGGTTTCACAGTGATGATTCATCGGACGTTCAACTCCACCTAGGAGTTGAAGTTATGATACATCGAGTATTCCACGCCACCTAGGATGTTGAAGTTATGATACATCGAGTATTCCACGCCATCTAGGATGTTGAAGTTATGATATATCGCACATTCCACGCCATCTAGGATGTTGAAGTTATGATATATCGCACATTCCACGCAATCTAGGATGTTGAAGTTATGATACATCGGGTATTCCACGCCACCTAGATGTTGAAGTTATGATATATCGCACATTCCACGCCATTTAGGATGTTGAAGTTATGATATATCGCACATTCCACGCCATCTAGGATGTTGAAGTTATGATACATCGAGTATTCCACGCCACCTAGGATGTTGAAGTTATGATACATCGAGTATTCCACGCCATCTAGGATGTTGAAGTTATGATATATCGCACATTCCACGCCATTTAGGATGTTGAAGTTATGATATATCGCACATTCCACGCCATCTAGGATGTTGAAGTTATGATTTATCGCACATTCTACGCCATCTAGGATGTTGAAGTTATGATACATCGGGTATTCCACGCCACCTAGATGTTGAAGTTGTGATATATCGCACATTCCACGCCATTTAGGATGTTGAAGTTATGATATATCGCACATTCCACGCCATCTAGGATGTTGAAGTTATGATACATCGAGTATTCCACGCCACCTAGATGTTGAAGTTATGATATATCGAACATTCCACGCCATTTAGGATGTTGAAGTTATGATATATCGCATATTCCACGCCATCTAGGTGTTGAAGTTATGATACATCGAGTATTCCACGCCACCTAGATGTTGAAGTTATGATATATCGCACATTCCACGCCATCTAGATGTTGAAGTTATGATATATCGCACATTCCACGCCATCTAGATGTTGAAGTGATGATATATCGCACATTCCACGCCATCTAGGATGTTGAAGTTATGATACATCGGGTATTCCACGCCACCTAGATGTTGAAGTTAGGATATATCGCACATTCCACGCCATTTAGGATGTTGAAGTGATGATATATCGCACATTCCACGCCATCTAGATGTTGAAGTGATGATATATCGCACATTCCACGCCACCTAGGATGTTGAAGTTATGATATATCGCACATTCCACGCCATCTAGATGTTGAAGTGATGATATATCGCACATTCCACGCCATCTAGATGTTGAAGTGATGATATATCGCACATTCCACGCCACCTAGGATGTTGAAGTTATGATATATCGCACATTCCACGCCATCTAGATGTTGAAGTGATGATATATCGCACATTCCACGCAATCTAGATGTTGAAGTGATGATATATTGCACATTCCACGCCACCTAGGATGTTGAAGTTATGATATATCGCACATTCCACGCCACCTAGATGTTGAAGTGATGATATATCGCACATTCCACGCCACCTAGGATGTTGAAGTTATGATATATCGCACATTCTACGCCATCTAGATGTTGAAGTGATGATATATCGCACATTCCACGCCATCTAGATGTTGAAGTGATGACATATCGCACATTCCACGCCACCTAGGATGTTGAAGTTATGATATATCGCACATTCCACGCCATCTAGATGTTGAAGTGATGATATATCGCACATTCCACGCCACCTAGGATGTTGAAGTTATGATATATCGCACATTCCACGCAATCTAGATGTTGAAGTGATGATATATTGCAGATTCCACGCCACCTAGGATGTTGAAGTTATGATATATCGCACATTCCACGCCACCTAGATGTTGAAGTGATGATATATCGCACATTCCACGCCACCTAGGATGTTGAAGTTATGATACATCGGGTATTCAACGCCACTTAGATGTTGAAGTTATGATATATCGCACATTCCACGCCACCTAGGATGTTGAAGTTATGATATATCGCACATTCCACGCCAGCTAGGATGTTGAAGTTATGATATATCGCACATTCCACGCAATCTAGATGTTGAAGTGATGATATATTGCACATTCCACGCCACCTAGGATGTTGAAGTTATGATATATCGCACATTCCACGCCACCTAGATGTTGAAGTGATGATATATCGCACATTCCACGCCACCTAGGATGTTGAAGTTATGATACATCGGGTATTCAACGCCACCTAGATGTTGAAGTTATGATATATCGCACATTCCACGCCATTTAGGATGTTGAAGTTATGATACATCGGGTATTCCACGCCACCTACATGTTGAAGTTATGATATATCGCACATTCTACGCCATCTAGGATGTTGAAGTTATGATACATCGGGTATTCCACGCCACCTAGATGTTGAAGTTATGATATATCGCACATTCCACGCCATTTAGGATGTTGAAGTTATGATATATCGCACATTCCACGCCATCTAGGATGTTGAAGTTATGATACATCGAGTATTCCACGCCACCTAGATGTTGAAGTTATGATATATCGCACATTCCACGCCATTTAGGATGTTGAAGTTATGATATATCGCATATTCCACGCCATCTAGGTGTTGAAGTTATGATACATCGAGTATTCCACGCCACCTAGATGTTGAAGTGATGATATATCGCACATTCCACGCCACCTAGGATGTTGAAGTTATGATATATCGCACATTCCACGCCATCTAGATGTTCAAGTTATGATATATCGCACATTCCACGCAATCTAGATGATGAAGTGATGATATATTGCACATTCCACGCCACCTAGGATGTTGAAGTTATGATATATCGCACATTCCACGCCATTTAGGATGTTGAAGTGATGATATATCGCACATTCCACGCCACCTAGGATGTTGAAGTTATGATATATCACACATTCTACGCCATCTAGATGTTGAAGTGATGATATATCGCACATTCCACGCCATCTAGATGTTGAAGTGATGATATATCGCACATTCCACGCCACCTAGGATGTTGAAGTTATGATATATCGCACATTCCACGCCATCTAGATGTTGAAGTGATGATATATCGCACATTCCACGCCACCTAGGATGTTGAAGTTATGATATATCGCACATTCCACGCAATCTAGATGTTGAAGTGATGATATATTGCAGATTCCACGCCACCTAGGATGTTGAAGTTATGATATATCGCACATTCCACGCCACCTAGATGTTGAAGTGATGATATATCGCACATTCCACGCCACCTAGGATGTTGAAGTTATGATACATCGGGTATTCAACGCCACCTAGATGTTGAAGTTATGATATATCGCACATTCCACGCCACCTAGGATGTTGAAGTTATGATATATCGCACATTCCACGCCATCTAGGATGTTGAAGTTATGATATATCGCACATTCCACGCAATCTAGATGTTGAAGTGATGATATATTGCACATTCCACGCCACCTAGGATGTTGAAGTTATGATATATCGCACATTCCACGCCACCTAGGATGTTGAAGTTATGATACATCGGGTATTCAACGCCACCTAGATGTTGAAGTTATGATATATCGCACATTCCACGCCATTTAGGATGTTGAAGTTATGATACATCGGGTATTCCACGCCACATAGATGTTGAAGTTATGATATATCGCACATTCTACGCCATCTAGGATGTTGAAGTTATGATACATCGGGTATTCCACGCCACCTAGATGTTGAAGTTATGATATATCGCACATTCCACGCCATTTAGGATGTTTAAGTTATGATATATCGCACATTCCACGCCATCTAGGATGTTGAAGTTATGATACATCGAGTATTCCACGCCACCTAGATGTTGAAGTTATGATATATCGCACATTCCACGCCATTTAGGATGTTGAAGTTATGATATATCGCATATTCCACGCCATCTAGGTGTTGAAGTTATGATACATCGAGTATTCCACGCCACCTAGATGTTGAAGTGATGATATATCGCACATTCCACGCCACCTAGGATGTTGAAGTTATGATATATCGCACATTCCACGCAATCTAGATGTTGAAGTGATGATATATCGCACATTCTACGCCACCTAAGATGTTGAAGTTATGATACATCGGGTATTCCACGCCACCTAGGCTTTGGTCATAAATGCACAAAGGTGCAGTGTTCGCTTGCCTTTATCTTTTAATCAACGTGCAATAGAAGACAGATATAAATTAGGATATGCCATACATTTAACTCATGAGTGTTCACAAGAGAACATATCATATGGAACTTATAACTGTATAGATGAATGTTGTATAGATGAATGTTGTATAGATGAATGTTGGAAGGATTTATTTTCACTGGAAAACATTCTCGTTTAATAGTTATATCTTCTACTACAAGTATCATGTTGCACGCTGGCTTGTTTGGTAGAACACTGGTAATACTTACAAACTTCTCCATCAAGAAATAGACACATATCTGTCTCTTCAGATATAGTATTATTATTAGGCTATAAGAAATATAATATATGATCCATGGCGATGATGGGTGTGATTCACAAGACCAATCTGAACTACAAAGAGTCTTTCACAGTATGTACAGGGTATCACATGTATGATCGTGTGGTTTGTGTCTTTGTAGACGTGCATCCTTTGAACTAGCTGCTATCACATTTGTATTTATACCATTCCTAATCCCCCTTCCATTCAGGTAACACAGCCCATAGCAACATGTTCCCATGATTTCGTGTTAATGTCTGTATCATGCAAATCCCGGTTGTATATATCTGTACCAAAGTAGAGGTAGATCCATCAAGTAATGGGCACAGTTAACCATGTTCACTAACAAGGTTCACGTGATCCATCAGGTAATAGGCACAGTGAACCCTATTCACGTGATCCATCAGGTAATGGGCACAGTGAACCCTGTTCACGCGATCCATCAGATAACAGGAACAGTGAATCATCTTCACTAACAAGGTTCACGTGATCCATCAGGTAATAGGCACCTTTCCGTCTTTCCAGACGATAGTATTATCACAGTGCTCACCTTCACTGAAGTATTATCTTCAGTGATCACAGCTTCAAATGGTTCAACGAACCCATGTGAAAAACACCTGACTTGGACTTTGAATCTATATACACTCGAATGGCTGCTGAAACGGAGAAACGAGTACGTATGATGCTCGTTTCAAATCAAGAAGTAGATTATGTGATCTTTCCCAGACTGTAATTCTCCATAAAGTAGATCTGTCGGTATTCTGCCGCCTTCCATCATCCTAGTACGCATCAGCCTTCGAAGTATCAAGAATTATACGTATTTCTGTTCTGTACGTGTTTGAATAATTAATTATTGAACATATATTACAATATATTTTGTTCTATACTAATTTGAATACTACTGATTGACACGTAAACATCACACATGTCACAGTAGTAAACCTGAAATCGATTTTTGAGTTCCTCGGCAATGGAATTCTCTCTCAGTGCTTTGAAAGCTGTGTACAACATCCTAAATTTCTTGTTTCTGGACTTTCTCTTGTTACAATCGTACCAGTAGTCAATGATGGCTTTAGTGACAGCAAACCTCTCTTGGTCCGTTGTATCTGCTTGCAACAGTCCCTGTTGGAAGTCAAAGACATAATGATATTAATTTGACCTATATCTGTGATATGACCTATATCTGTGATATGACCTATATCTGTGATATGACCTATATCTGTGATATGACCTATATATGTGATATGACCTATATCTGTGATATGACCTATATATGTGATATGTTCTATATATGTGACATATGAGCTTATTTGTACTACAACATACATTTATGGTATGACCTATATGTGTGACTGTCCTATATTTGCCATTGTCCTATATTTGTAATATGTGTGATGTATGAGCTTATTTGTGTTATGACAAATATTTGTAATACGACCTATATCTGTGAGTGGCCTATTTAGTATATCATGTATATCTGTGATGTTATCATCATATTTGTAATATGACCTATATGTGACAGGATATATACTTGTCACATGACATATATATGTGATATGACCTACTTTTGTGATATAACGTATATCTGTGATATGACATTTATCTGTGATATGACCTATATTTATGATTTGACATAAGGTATGAACCTCTAGATACAAGGATATACATCTAGATTCAGCACGTCACAATAACAGTTGGTTGTACAAAATATCGTCTGTATTTCATTTGCAGTAAGTAAACCTACTATGCGTTTTATATAAATAATCCACATCGATGCCAGCACCTTGAAGTGGTGATGGGGCTTAGTTCAGCCATCAGGGGCTGGAAACTAAGACTGGTCGGGTAGTCGCACTCGAGCAGGACCATAGTCCTGCTCAAGTAAGCAGGGTGCTGAAGACGGCGGCAAATACATATAATATAACATATCATATAGAAAACTCTACTGCCCCAAACTCTCTACACTACTGCATGCACTGCAACTTTCCTGGCATGAATCGGACTCATCTGGAATCTATGAACTCACAAACCAAATTAGACAATCACAAATATTTTGTTTTCTACTTGTTCATCACTTTTATTGTTTTTTTTTATGCCATGCTCATCTTCGTTTGCGAAGGAGGAACATCACATCATACCATCATCTCACAATAAAGCAGTATCTATAGTAGACAGCCGCCAAGTATGTGTACTACATTGCCTGTTCATCGTATTCGTTACTGCATTCAGAATAGTATAAATGTGGAAGAAACCCCCCCCCTCCCCCGTTAGATCACATATACGACACACATCTCAAGACAATAACTTCTAACCTTAGGAGCCACTTTGTACATCAGTTTATGAAGCTGTAGTGTTGGGATGTTTAGCATCATGCCCAGACTGAGACCGTTGACCCCAAGAGCGCCTACACCAAAGGCGAACTCTTGCATACTCAAGTCACAGAAGAATGTCTACAATGATACACATCGCAGTACAGTTGACATAATCATTTCAACTTGTGCTAACAAGTATAATTAATGGGCATCTTTCCGTCTTTCCCGATGAAAGTATTATTATAAAAAATGTAGCATATATTGTTCAGGATATAATCATCAACCTATAATTTATTTTGGCTGTAGTAATTTTCTAGGCAATATGAATACATTTAGCAGCTTTCCAATGCTCTATACCATGTCGCCACAGGTCGGGGCGAGTACATAATTATTGAAGTGTTATACGATATATATATATATAAGATAAACATAGCAGCATGGAAAGATTAATAGCCAAAGGCTATGGGAAGGCTATAACAGCAACATGAGAAGAGGGCGCCCACGACGACGATGATGCAGTGATATATCAGATTGTTTAAACATGCCTCTAGCTACGGCAAGTTAACTCGCCCAGAATCGCGGAGTGTTCAGAAAATTCCCAAAGAAGACTACGTTCTGGAAAGAATATGTCACATTATGATAAAAAATATAATCTGCGCGATCCATGACAATGATTGGTGTTACTCATGAAACCAATCTGAGTCACAAAGAGTCGTCTTCCACAGTGTGTACAAAGAACCACATGACGAATTGTACCTTGTCTAAGGTTGTGTTTCTTCTTGTACATCATCATCATCAAGTACCGTCTCCGCAACGAAGGTTGGCGGCAACAGTACCAAATGACCTTATTTATGGTTACTCACACTTGATGTAAGCACACATAAAACCCGTCTCCATAGAACGCTCTTCTAACCCTGACTCTGCAAGGCATAAAGGTGTATATAGCAAAACGAAAAAGAAAGAAACCTGTTGTAAGAAAACAACATACAAATAACTGGAAAGATACTACAACAAGAAGAACACTACCAATATCTCAGACTCACAATCACACATGATGGCAGATTTGAAACAGATTTAACAGGAGAATTGGAATGAGTAAAAGTACTTTCAATGACATGAGGAAAATATTGACGTCTAAAGAAAGCCCTATCTATATATCTTTCTTTTCTCTTTTACCCTTTACGGATGCCGAGGGAGAGACAATGTTCTTGTTCTCGCTTTTCTGGCAGTTTCAGATAATGTTATTTGGTGTTCGCGTAATGTCTCTTTGATGTTGTCGATCCAGCGTACTCTAGGTCTACCCCTGGCTCGATGTCTATATATTATAATATAAGAAATCAATAGTAAGCTAAAAATGAGAATTGTAAAATGTTACTTCTATTTTATATTAATGTATGGCTCCGAAATATGGACAGTGAACAAACAACTAGAATACAGAATTCATGACTTTGGATATATAAAAGAGTACGGGGAATATCATGGAAAGAGATGGAAACTAACAAACAGGCTATAACAACACTTCGTATGAATAGAAAAACTATTAAAAGAAATAAAGATCAAACAAATAAAGTATTTTGGATTAATAAAACATGACACCTAGTTGAAGACCTAACTTGTGGGTAAAGTCGAGGGTAGGGGAGCAAGAGATAAGCAGAGATAATACAGGGAGATAAACGTAGTGAGATGGATATATTACATTATAGCAGAGTGCACCACCATGGCAAAAGACGGGGGATGTTGCAGGTCCGTGTCAACCAACCGTCGTTGTGATAATGATACTTGATGGGCAGATTTCAGTAGCAACATATACTTCGATGCAATGGTGTGTCAACACGGAAATATGTATACAGACGATGAAATAGAGTCCTGGGGACAGATGCCACAGATCTTCTTGTAATGGAGAAGATAGATCAGAAATATTATAACGATAAAGGAGAATATGATATCAAATAGAACATATATTTTGGAGAAGATAACAGCAGCATACTATAGAAGTCGTCATGAGGCTCAATGTACGTTTTGTACATCTGTACAGCTCCGATTTTTGTCACTAGCCTCTGAGTGGCTATCCTTATGCAATGTGTTGTAAATTTGTGCACCTCGGATAGATGTCATTTATCACATTGGCTGTCCTCATACATTGTGATGCATCTCTCAATATCCATTATATAATTCCTCAAATAACATGAGTGTGTTGATGCATCCTATTGATGCATCAACACACAGTTAAAGTGCATTAGTAAATATTGGATTAATCAACACACAGTCACGGTACAAGAGTACTGCAATGGATGCATCAAAACATAGAATAAGGAACGTAGGATACAGACTCATTCTTCTGTTCTTTTGGAAACACAAATATAGTTTGTATACAATTTCTTATCGAGTAATTTGCAGAACAACTCATTTAGCATGTCTTAGTCCTTTTAAACACTGAATGAAAATCTGTACCAAAATAAGCAAAAAATCATGCCGTATTGCAAATATCAAAACGTTTTTGTAATATACTGCTATTTACTTCATGTTTGAATATCCAGAAAAAAAAAGTCACATTCTAACATCGGGATATTCCTAGCACACAATTTGTTGTGATACTACTACACACATAGTTACCACCCCAACATTTGGAAAAGTCTGGTGTAGCGATGGTGTATACACATATTTGTTTGCTCTTAGAAAATGAATTAAATTTTTGTCTAAAATATCTATATGATATATATTTGTCAACCTTATTCAGTTGAACATATTAAACATGCTCTACGGTCAATAGAAGTTCTATTCTCAAATTATTTTTTTCAGTAGTGAAATGTGCCTACGAAATTACAATTCTCGATGTTCACGTGCACCATATCTATACAATAGAGACCGGAACACAACAATATTTGTACGTGCGGAATTGTATGTTATTGTCATGTGACGTATTCCTTCCAGAACGTTGTCTTCCCAATGAACTCTCTGAACCTCTCTCTGTCTTGGGCGATGTGGCTTGCATTTTCTAGCGATGTATCCATGTTATCTTTAATGTCGTCAGTCCATCGTCTTCTTTGTCTGCCCTTTCTCCTCCTCCAGGTACTCTTCCCTCCATTATTTGTCTTTCTAAACAGTTGTGTCTCTTTATATGACCAAACAGGCGTAGTTTTCTTTTTGTTATTGTGTTTAGTAACCAACACTCTGGAATATTCAATGTGTTTATAATATCTGAGTTTCTGATTTTATCCTTCCATGATATTCTAAGTATCTTCCTGTAGCATTTCAACTCGAAGGCGTTGATCCTCTTTGCCGCTGTTTTACTTAGAGTCCATGTATGTTATATGAAACCATATATATATATATATAACAGTTGTCAAGTGCGTATCGTGGTATCGTGTTCAGACACATGAGAAGCACGACTTAATGGTCGTCACATGAATATCAGGATCACCCCGATAACTTGTGCTCTTGAAGTGTTGAGCAACAGAAGTACTAGTCTGAGTAATGCTAGTTTAGTGATATACAATTAACATCATATTTTCAGTATTGCCAACGTTTGACACTGATAACACAGTGTTGCTGGTATAAAGAATGAAGTTACGATTTGCAACTTTGTGGTTTTCGTTGGGGTGGATATTTCAAGAGGGGGTAGAAAATGATCCCACGTGTCTCCCAGTAAACATAGCTCTAGAATTACTGAGTAAATTTGTCTTAAAGAAAAAAAATCACAAGTGCACAAGGGACAACCCAATAATCTGGACAGATATGTTGGACGAGGTAACATAGGGAAACTTGTCTTACGAATTTCAACCATAGAAGCTTAAATACATAAATAAAACAATACCATCACGCGCCTTTAGGCCTATAGCACTGATTTTATTCATGATGGTTAATTTCCGAGTCTCCGAGCAATCTCAACACTATCAGGTTTACATTTGCAGTAGTTACAACTATTGGAAACTCCTGCCGATCTTGCACTAACTTTCTCTCTTCTGAGTCTCATGTCCATCTGGTATTTCCTGTGTTCATCTCTTTCTTGGTCTGTTTTCGTTGGCATGTCTCTATCCTCTCTTCATTATGGTATTCTCATGCTATCATGTCATTTAAATATAGACAGTAAAATATTTAATATACAATATTCTGAAGATAACTTTATTATTTAGCCAGTTTTCTTTTATATATGTCTCTCTCAGTATATTCTCTCTAATATAGTGCACTATATACACTAATCTAAACTTACACTAATATTACACTAATCTAATACAGTGCAGCAAATGGACATCAGCTCTGTGCCATGACGATCTTGATTCCTGATTAGATACCAGCGTCATGACACACGAGGTGTTTCCATAAGTACTCCGCTATTCGCTCCAACAGCCGCCCAAGAGTATCCAGATTCAAGTCCCAGTCAGATGTTGATTATATGATCTTAGATATTTCCATATAAGACAAACTTTCTCCCATCAAGACTATCTACGATACCATGCATCCATCGGCTAATTATCCATTTTCTCTGGAAAATTAGAACCAGATAAGGAAGATTTCATCAGTAGAATAGAACAGGTGTCATTTATCTGCCTACAAGATAATTAATATAAGTAATTTTTTCTATCATCAATAGAAACATTATTGAAATTAAACTTTCACTAATGTATCACTAACTAATTTCTCCTCAGCCTCGCGGATGTCTTCAGCGTCCGACATGATTATTGTTGTGTTCTAGTAAATGCAGAGGTTCTTTCCAATTTTCTTCTTGATATCTAGAATTGTAAACTGTATTAATGTCTCTATAAATTAGCAACCGAGACGGAGTATCAAACTGATGCCTTTTGGTGCATATTGGGTTTTCAGATATTGCTGCGCAATTTGTAGTCATTTCAATACTTGTTAAACGTTTATGGTGTTCATCATCATCAAGTGCCGTCTCCGCAACGAAGGTTGGCTGCAACGTATCTCCAACATCTCCTGTCTCTTGTCTTGGTGGTGCACTCTGCTAGACTGTAACCTGTCCATCGTGTAATGTTACTCTCCCACTTGTATCTCTGCCTACCTCTTGCTCGCTTCCCTTTGACTTTACCCTCAAGTAAGGTCTTCAAAATATTAGACAGTTTGACAACCTGGCACGGCAAAGAAACAACACCGACTTTGATTCATAATAATGTGGACAGAGAGCTGTGGAGAGCCATGACCGCCTACGCCACCCGGCATGGCACCTGATGATGATGATGAAGGTCTTCAATAGGGTGTCCAAAGTACACATTTTAATGTGTCCAAAGTATTTTATTTGCTTGATCTTTATTTCTCTTAGTAGTTCTTTCTTCATATTAAGTGTCTTTAGCACCTCTTTATTTGTTTTCTTCTCTTTCCATGATGTTCTCCCTATTCTTCTATATACCCACATCTCAAAGGCATCAATTTTTATGCTGTTACTGGTACCTGAAAGGGTCCAAAACTAGTAAAGCAAGCGTTTTCTTTGATTCCTGCGTCATGGAGACGTGGCTTTATGAAATCTAAGTGATCTATTTTGTTCATTATTATGGTGTTTACTGGTATTTGTCTCTTGAAAAAGGTTCCATTTGAGCCGATACGTGGAGAATTGTCCTGTTTTGTTTTATTGTATGTTTTTTATATATACTTTTTTATATATTTTTATTCATAGGCCAGGTTTTTAGTAACCTGTTTAATTAATTTTGCTTTATTATTTGTTCATAACCGACTGCGGCACCCTCCACTTTGTCGGACACCCTCCGACCATTTGGTTATTCAAAACTAGTAACGCTGCTACATTCCTTTTATATAGTAAGATGCAATCAAGCAGGTTGGGGTATTGATTAGTATACAAAGATACTTCTCTTTGATGAGTAGCAGAAGGGAATATGTTCTCAAGGTGATCAGAAGAGTGCTACAAGGATTCGTTAAAGGACTGACTGAAATGCTTTGAAATAGACCACCTCAGTGGAAATATATGTATGTGAATCTCACAGAATTACTGATAAAATTAGAAACACAATTGCAGCACGTGAAACAAAATTTTGCAAAGCAATCCTATATATGTCTGTGGATCAGCACACATGATTATGTCTGTGGATCAGGTCACATGATTATGTCTGTGGATCAGGTCACATGATTATGTCTGTGGATCAGGTCACATGATTATGTCTGTGGATCAGCACACAGCATTATGTATGTGGATCAGGACACATGATTATGTCTGTGGATCAGGTCACATGATTATGTCTGTGGATCAGCACACAGCATTATGTCTGTGGATCAGGACACATGATTATGTCTGTGGATCAGCACACAGGATTATGTCTGTGGATCAGGACACATGATTATGTCTGTGGATCAGCACACATGACTATGTCTGTGGATCAGCACACATGACTATGTCTGTGGATCAGCACACATGACTATGTCTGTGGATCAGGACACATGACTATGTCTGTGGATCAGCACACAGGACTATGTCTGTGGATCAGGACACATGATTATGTCTGTGGATCAGCACACATGACTATGTCTGTGGATCAGGACACATGATTATGTCTGTGGATCAGCACACAGGACTATGTCTGTGGATCAGCACACATGACTATGTCTGTGGATCAGCACACATGACTATGTCTGTGGATCAGCACACATGACTATGTCTGTGGATCAGGACACATGATTATGTCTGTGGATCAGCACACATGACTATGTCTGTGGATCAGCACACAGGACTATGTCTGTGGATCAGCACACATGACTATGTCTGTGGATCAGCACACAGGACTATGTCTGTGGATATGCACACGTGACTATTCTGCTGAAGAACTTGCTTTATACGAGACTTTTTTTCTAGCTATACTCGTGAAAATTGGATCAAGTTCAGGAAATCTCGCAATTCTTGTGACAACCGTCAACAAGATAAAACCTACTGGCTAAATGCAAATTACGATTTCATAAGATGCATTTGTCTATTCCCGTGGGTATCATTGGTCACTATGATTATACTTTGTTTGACAGCCAATGAAAATCAAGGGAGTAGTCAAATTATTCATTTTAGACTGCTCGATTTTCCATTAGCCAACATGTATAATATTGAAGACGGCAATGGTGAATATTATTTTGCCGCGTAGCATAGTATGTTCTTGTATATGCCTATATTTAGATATATATGAGAACTATCTGGAGAAGGAGTGACTGCGTTGTATCCTTGTATCGGAAGTTATCCGTGATACAACCCAGATTTGTCGTCACAACTTACGTGACACATGTGTGTACGTATAGCACTCTTCTATCTTACCGTTGTCAATCTATTAGTAATCGTCATTATCAATGGGTCTTGAAATAAAAATCGTTCAATTTGATTTTCAATCTTACAAAATTAGATAATTCATGAACGTCAGATTTGATGAACTGTCAGGGTTATGTGCGATCACAGTCAGATTTAATATGGATCACTTAGTTCTCATATCTTGTAATTTAAAACGCGTAATAACGACTTCTGAAACAAAACTGACGAAGTCTTAGCTTGAGCGGAAAAAAATTAAGAAATGATTTTAATTGCTATCCATACATTCATCATCCTAACCAGGTAGCATATCATGGACACGATCTAGCAGCCATCAACACTTTTCGAAACTCCTGCCGATCATTAGCCAATCTTGCTGCTTCTGTGATTGTCATGTCCACGAGTCTTTGATACCTTGCGCCTATCTACTTCACGGTCTTCAGTATTCAAAAAAAAAATATTGAAATGACTTGCATAGAAGCTCGATAAGCCAGTAGTATTTTACATTCGATTTGCTCATGACTTTTCTGTGGGTGATTTTTGTGTGTCCAAGGATTCCAAGAATTCCTTTGTAGCATTTTGTTTCAAATGCTGCAATTTTGTTTCTAACTTTATCAGAAATTGTCCAAGATTCACACCCATATATTGCGACTGAGAATAAGAAGCTTCTAAGGAAAATAAACACAATGGTGATTGTATTGAACTATTGGGTTAGAGGTTACGACATCCTATGTGCCGTCCATATTACTATCTACTAAGACATTGTCGCTATTGGTTGGTCTCAATCACTGCATACTAATAAAAAGAAACTTATGACCCCCCCCCCTGAAGATGTAAAAAAATCATGCTCATGGTTCCCGTGAGTCACCGAATAATGACATTGTTGATGTTGATTTACGTTCCTTTCATAATTGTGCCATAGTTTACACTCAACTCTGTTAACTCTAAGAGTGAAGTGGGTCAGTGGTTCTGATTGGTTGTTGGACGCAGAACGGTTATTTTTTGATTAAATCGACATAATCGATTGTTAAGTCCCAAAACAATATTGTTTTTAGATTTCGTTTTTAAATGTTTTAAAAAAAATGTTGTTTAAATATGGTTTTCAATTGTTTTTAAATGTTTAAATATGATTGTTTTTACATGTCATCAGCTGTTTAAAAATCACATGTTGTCGCGAAGTAATTTGGGGGTGTTTTGACCCACTTCATTCTTAAAGTGAACAGAGTATAACTACTAAGAAATTGTAGCTATTGGATGGTCTCAATCACTGCATGATAACCAAAAGGAACTAATGCTTACCCCGGAAGATATCGAAAACAATGCATGCTCATGGTTCCTGTGAGTCACTGATTAATGGCATTGCTGATTATGTTCCTTTCATAATTGTACCATAGTTTACACTACAATGTTTCAGTCGCTGTACAACTGTATCTTCACAATAAAATGGCGTGTTTCGGCTCATGGAGGCTTTAATCCAATTCTTAACAAGAGTTCTCAATCAACAGGCGGTCGCTAAGCAACCGCTGTATTTCCTAATTTACGCGCTGATAAACTCTCGATGCAAATATGTCTACTTTGTCATAACTATGATTACCATCATGTCAGAACATACATATACGTCTGTGGAGAATTCCAATTAGGCTGTTCAATAATCAATATTACACTTTATAAAATCACTAGACACTTATTTGCTACCGCATTCTGACTTTAGCAGCACAAGAATGCATATTTTTCTTCTTATCCGGTTCACACTTCCTCTCAATATTTGCTGTGACAACATTGACCACAAATGATTGCTCTTGCATACAATGTTTAGACTTCGATGGAAAACCACGCAATCCAACCATCTCTATCACAAACCGCGAGATCGTCAACTGATCGTTGTTATGTCACACTCTACTGAAGAAATCAATTCGAAGGTTTGTTGATGGAATCGAGGAGAATCTGCTCAATCTTTAATCTCAGTCGACACAATTCTTCAATAGTCCCACCTTTATTTGGATTCTTTGACAAGTATTAACCTGGTTATACAATTTTGAGAAAATGAAAGCTAGCGAACTCTGCTTTTTGAGGCGTTAAATATTATACACTTATTATGAAACATATCTTGGAAGGGCTAGTGACCAGTGGAATAACATTTGGCAGGACATGGCTGTTACGACAATTGACATTTACCTTCATACTGCCAGTATTTTAGGACAATTAATTTGTCATAGTATAATAACATCTCTCAGGACATTTAACTTGTCATTAATATAATGTCGATCTTTTACGACATTTAACTAATCATAATCTATCTATCTATCTATACGCTGTGTCCCTTGTTTGCCTTGCAGCGTCAGGGGTGGAAGAGTTCTCTGGAGATGGCCTTCTTGTGCGCTGTTTGTAAGCTTGTTCCTGTGGCTTCTTTGATTTCTGTGATCCATCTTTTACATGGTCTGCCTCTGGCTTTATACCCGTTATGTCTATGTGTCATGGCCATCTGTGGCATGCTATATGTCGATAGTCTGGAAGCGTGTGAGAAGCACTAATCATAATATAATGTCGATATTTCAGGACATTTAACTTGTCATCAATATGATGTCGATCTTTCATGTAAGGCCTACTGACCCACAGTATTTGATCCATGTTATTTATCAATAATACCGAACACATATTCTAATACACACATCTGAAAAGTGAGAAACCAGGCAAATAAATATATAGGGTCTAAAACTAATACTTCCCTTGCACAATCTAGATGTTATATATAGATATTAAAGATGTTTTATATAACATTGAAGATGCTTTATATGGAAATTGAAGAAATTATATATATATAGACATTGAAAGCGAACAGTCTGGTTACTATGATTTGGAGATCCCATGTCTTCATCTTGTGATCAATAAATATATTACAAAAATAGTATAATGGTTACATACATTTTATATATAACAAATACAATATATAAGACAATGATTTGTTAATTTTGGTGTGTTCTTATATAGTTATTTAGCAAATTTGTAGCATTTTATTTATATACCATATAGATTTACTGCAGTATCACATTCAATTCCATTTGGAATAGTGTTTTGTTTGCTGGACCTGTCTGTCAAATTGTTTATTCATTCATTTCCATCCGGTGATAGTGGTTTATTTTCTAGATCAGTTTGTGAAATTATTTTTTCTGGTAGCAGTTTTAAATCTTACGCTGATCGATTTCCGAAATTCTAAAAGCTTAACGTGAACATTTGTATCACTCATTATGTTTTCAAATGGAACTTACACAAGTCGTCACGTTGAATTATTGTGTCTTAGACTGTGTACTGAGTTCTCATTTGGAATACTTTCTTAACTGGGCATCAATGATCAATTGAAATTATGTGTCTTAAACTGGACTTACCCGACAGTGTAAGAACTAGTTCTAAATAATACCGCTGGTAGGAAACAATGGAGAGTTCTCAGAAGACAAATGTAAATGCACAAAAAAGGCCATCTCCCGGAACTCTTCTACCACTGACGCCGCAAGGCGTAAAGGGGTATAAAACGAAAAAGAAAGACAGTGTCAGTCATTTGGAATTATTTTGTTTTGTACGGGACACTTACAGTCAGGGAGGGATCACTTGGTATTATTTTATCTTAGACTATACATTTACAATCAGAGATAACTTGGAATTATTTTATCTGATATTGGGCGCTTACAATCAGGGGTCATTTGGGATTATTTTGTCTTAGTCTGGACACTTAAGTTAGGGGTCATTTAGAATTATTTTGTCTTAGACTGGACGTTTATTGTCAGGGATCACTTGAAATTAATTTGTCTTAAACTGGGCACTTACAGTTAGGGATCATTTGGAATTATTTTGTCTTAGTCTGGACACTTACAGTCAGGGGTCACAAGATAGTATTTTGTCTTAATGACCTCTGATTAATCGAGTAGAATCGTATAATATGCCAGAGATTAGTGTTGGAAATGACTTAAACTTCTAAACGTATCCGTTGCCTGGAAACACACATCAAATAGTGTCCTGACATCGATCTGGTAATCAACATCATGTATTAATTGACATCTCAGCCTGAACATGGCGGCAATAAAAGTTAACCAGTTCACTTACCACATATTGGAGTCACAAATACAATTGAGTGTCATTCCGTGTAGTCCACGATGATTAGATTGTTCTCTCCCTTTCTCATCATAGTCTTGCTCACTCCCTTTCTCATCATAAAGTGTTATTCTCTCCCTTTCTCATAATACAGTGTTCTCTCCCTTTTCAAGAACTTACGTATGTACCCTACAAAGTATAAATATTGTATGATGATAATTACTCTTACTTGTGGAATTCAATGAAAAAAAGTTAGACATCCAAAATGCTGGATTTATAACATCAAGGAAAAGTCTGGGTATAATTTATCTACACTCCCCTGAGTGGCTGACATAAAATGTTTGGATGGTTTTTTTCTACTGATGTATGTGGCACCCCTACGACTATGTTGGCTTATGGATCCTATTATTATTATGATTATTATTATTGTTATTATTATTATTATTATTATTATTATTATTATTATATGTTAATATATTATCACTCTCTACAAAACATTGAAACGGTGGATAGAAAACATCAAGATAACCCTACACATTGACTAATGAAACCACGGCGACACATATGGCCTTGGAACGACAATTTAAGCGTCCACCCTTACTCTTAACGACAAGTGTGAATGCGATGAACCATCATTCACCTTTGGACAGACAATAGACAATACAAGACTTTTTGAATAAAAATTAAGACTCGAAGTCATGCAATCACATGGACTGTGTGATATAAAGTAGCCATCAATGACACCACAGAATGGTTACGGACATTCATGTGATGGAATGTCTGCATACATAATTGTGGAACTCTGCATGCACTGATAGACCACCATCTGAGTCGGAATCTTCATCTCAGAGCATAGCACACTGCTGAGAGTTGAAGATGTGGTGAAATAGCAATGTGTATACATTCAAAAAAGTATCCCCATTTCACTAAATACAAGGATATAATAATAATAATAATAATAATAATAATAATAATAATAATAATAATAATAATAATAATAATAATAATAAATAACACGCATAACCCGTCAGGGTCGAAGAGTGCCACACTGGTAGCAAACATCAGTGTAGAAAGCTTTCCAAATATGTCTATCCTAAACCATTCGAAGGAGTATAACAAAATCCTGCCTAGATCCTTGATGTATCAATCCAAGATTTTCTTCGACCGGCTCGTCTCCTTCTAGCTTCAACTGTTCCTTGAAAAACAACTTTAGAAAGTGAGTCGTGTCTGGCTCAAACCGAACACGGTTACGTCACGTCACTCATCATCATCATTAAGTGCCGTCTCCGCAACGAAGGTTGGCTGCAACGTATCTCCAACATCTCCTGTCTCTTGTCTTGGTGGTGCACTCTGCTAGACTGTAACCTGTCCATCGTGTAATGTTACTATCCCACTTGTATCTCTGCCTACCTCTTGCTCGCTTCCTTTTGACTTTACCCTCAAGTAAGGTCTTCAATAGGGTGTCATGTCTTTTAATGTGTCCAAAGTATTTTATTTGCCTGATCTTTATTTCTCTTAGTAGTTCTTTCTTCATATTAAGTGTCTTTAGCACCTCTTTATTTGTTTTCTTCTCTTTCCATGATGTTCTCCCTATTTTTCTATATACGCACGTCACTACGGCTAAAAATAAAAATATAACTAATTCTTAACAAGCCTCTATAGCACTTGTTTTCAAAAGCCTGAATCTTTCTTTCTTTGCCTTCATTGATTATCATGCTTATACATCATTATGCAAGTATACTTAGGGCAAGCGATATGAATATATTTATCTTTACTGTTAAACTGTTCTTACTTTTTCAAACTATACTGAACCTTGTAATAGCAGCCATCGCCATTTCAAGTCTTAGCTTTATTTCATTTATTGTACAAGAGGTATATATATTGATAGTAATTCCTGGGAAGTACAAACGAACAAACAGGAACTGAATATATACTATTAAAAAAAATAAACGCATTTTTTTTTAGTAATTTTTATAAAAGATATTTGCTGATTGAACATCATTCAATCTATCGACTGTGCCCACCTGGTCATTAACTTCTCGTGGCTACCTGAATTGTACCTCATGATTCGTTAGATCATGAAAGAGGACAAGTTGAAAATAAAATATTTGGCAATAATTCGTGACAGTTACATGATAATCCCGTGAAACTTACTGAGCACAAAACCCCCTGACCATATTATTGAATGCTTATAAAAGATTGACAGTTCTGGAATAATTTCAGTTTAAAATTGGGTGCGCATGTATGGTTTATCTCACTACAGAACAACGATACATCATCATTGAACGCTTACAGATTGAGCAATCATAAAGTGTAGTGACCAGACAACTGAATGTGGCTAGAAGCACCATGTGTTGCATTGGAGGCGATTTGAACACACTTGTACCGTGGCAGACCCAAAGTCACAACTCCTGCCGAGACCGCTTCCTACGGTTGCGTCATCTCAGGAATCCAATGTTACAGCGTCTTCCACAATTCAGTCAATTCCAACAAATCTTCGAATTTAAGAGTAAATTGCCAGGAACCGGTTGTAAGGCTCTGGTCTTTGGGCTAGAAGACCAGTTCTTACGGACATACACAGGAATTCATAGGTCCTGTTCTTACGGATAAACCAATGAGCGAACCAGTATCGTCAATGGACCGTTGGGAATTACCGAGACGGATTTGGTTTAGTTTAATTCTGAAAGTTTCTTCATGCCAAGGTTGATACATCAATTCCGTAAATTAAAATAGTGGTACAAGTTGGAAACTTTTCCCTTTTTTGAACAGTAACAATAACAAATGTAAAGATTGATACATTTCTACGTCAGAAAGAATGAACAGAAGAACCAACTGTTTTGGTAAACCATTGCTGCATGATCTATTCCTGGCAGTTTGTTAAGTTAAATTAAGTTTAAAGTGAAGTGTTAAGCCCCACTTAACGCTTGTCCAGCTTGCAACTTAATAAGCGTGCGTTAAAAGCTGGAATTAGTTTTTGCTGGTCAGAATTTTAAACTGAAAACATTACTGTCTAATGGGAAGAGATTGCATGTGAAAATATTTCATACACACTTGATTGAAGTTTAGAATTCAACTAGGAACAACTGGGAGAGGAAGTCTTTTTCTCAAGAATTGAATTAGCAGCCATTACGCTTACTATTTGCTTTAATTATGAAATCGTTTCATATAATCGTTCTTATTGAAAGCAATCAATACACAACATGATCATATTTTCTACACAGTTGACATTTCATTGTACGCTTGTGGAGATCTTTATATTATAGACTCATCTTTGATTACCTCCCACTTTCGTTCACTTCTGTCTTTGGTCAACTCACTCACTCGCTCACTCGCTCACTCACTCACTCACTCACTCACTCACTCACTCACGCACTCACTCACTCACTCACTCACTCACTCACTCACTCACTCACTCACTCACTCACTCACTCACTCACTCACTCACTCACTCACTCACTCACTCACTCACTCACTCACTCACTCACTCACTCACTCACTCACTCACTCACTTACTCATACTTTCTTCTTCCTGGTCAGATCTGACACTCAGTCTAGTTAGTGAAATATGGTCCCGTCAACCTAATACATTGTATCATGGTTTACAGCTTATGTGTGAGATGTCTACGCTTTGTGGCCTGACACAACAAACTTGATCAAACTTTTCTGACACTTTGAACTATGAGACAGAACATCACTCTTCAACTCCCAAACCTTCTTAGGGGCTATCCATAAACCATAAATTATGCCAACAATTTTTAGTCAAGTTTTAACCCCTATCCCCCTGTCAAAAAATATCAATAATTCTTCGTCTTCTTCTTCTGCGATCAGTTTCCTATGCTCATAAGTCTATACAGGAAGGTGGGCCGCCTCCAAGAATTCAGTCGTTAGCAGGAGGTCCTCACGGTTGCTCCACAGCTTTACCTTCAGATCTGTCAATTGGGTCCATAATTTAGTTCTCACGTCATCAAAGAGTGGGCATGTCTGCAGAATATGTTGTGGAGTCTGGGGACCCTTTTGACATGGGCAATGGTCAGTGTGGACAGCCTTAATTTTGTGGAGATGTGCTTGTAGTTTGCAGTGTCCTGTGCGAAGTCTAAAAAGTGTGGTTTTTTGTGACGTGCTTAGTTTTAGAATAGGGTCCTGTGGAAAGTTACTGTCTGTTCTCTGACTTTCTTTTGATGAGGGTTTTTGCTTCAGTGAGTAATATTCTGTGCTGTAATTGTTCCTTTTTTGCACCACCTTTGCCACTCTGTCAGCTTATTCATTTCCTGCTATTCCACATTGTGCAGGGATCCACTGCAGCATTCAGAAACCCTTTACTTAATTATGTCAACAAGATACCCTCTTCTACACCAAACACATTTTGCAGAAATATTTAGAGCAATTTTTTTCAGATTCAAACATTTTAATGTTGTATAAAATCTTGACTCTCTCATTGTCAACAACTGTGAAACTTGACTCTCCCCTTGTCAACAACTGTGAAACTTGACTCCCCCCTTTGTCAACAACTGTGAAACTTGACTCACCCTTTGTCAACAACTGTGAAATGTTTTCAGATCCCCCCACCCTAAATGTTGACGCAATATATGGACAGCACCTTAGTTGTCTCTTATGACATGTATAGATCACAATGTTGCAAGTCTTTGCTCCACTGTCTGACCAGATAACATACTAGCTACTCAAAGCTGAATTAATTCACATTTCCGAGAGCATCCCCACCTCCCAGTTAATTGCTCATCTAACATCAAGAAGTGTTTTGACGTCAATCCCTGAGTAGTTCCTGAATATTTCAGTTCTGCGCGAATATTTTTGTCAAAATTTCCAACCATGAATAATAGGATCTGCAATATTTATAATCATATTGTACAACCTCGCATCCATAAATAGTATCTTTCTACATCACAACATTTAGGCTCTAATAATTGTGCAAAACAAATAATCTTAACATGGCTTTTATAATTTGTGGATTTTCCTACTTTGCAAACAGATAAACATATTTACATGCATGCCTTCACACTAGCTGATCTTCACATAGGAACATTGTCAACACTGTTATAAAATAGTTAATTACATCTTTCAAGCAAACTGCTCATTTCTCGGTTGGAAAGTTTTTTTCACTCATGATTATTAAGTGCCGGCTCTGCAACGAAGCTTGGCTGTCTGTCTCTTGTCGTGGTAATGCACACTGCTAGAGTGTAACCTGTCTATCTCCTGATATCTCTGCGTACTATTTGTTCGCCTCCCCTCGACTTCTTTCCTGCAGTAAGCTGAATATAGCCAGATTACCTTACGAGTAGGGAATCATTCAGAATCAAACCAACAGTGACTTTTTGATATGTAATGAACATATTATTCCTACTTCAAAGAGCTTAATCCCAATAGGAAAACACGTAATGCCCAGACTTTGATTAAAGCAGTTTTTATCTAGGACTTTTACATGCTGTTCTTGCCGGCTCAGTTGCTCAGGTTTTTTTTAATTGAGTTCTTGGAAACGAGTTAAAACAAAATTGGTTGAATATATTATTCAGGATGTAGCCATCAATCTAACATTTTTTATTTATTGTGATTTTTAGGCAATATTTTCGTCTAGTTGTTAGCCATTGCATTATAAATGGCATTGAAGCACAATCACACATACATCTAGATTTAGTCAACATTACATCCTAGCAGAGTGCACCACAAAGACAAGAAACGGGATGTTGGAGGTCTGTCACAGCTAACCTTCGTTGTGGAGTCGACACTTGATGATGATGAATACGTACAGTCATTGATTTACTACACGAGTCAAGAAAACTATACTGGAATTGACTATATATGCAAATAATTGTGGAAACGGGATGGCCATGCGTGAAATTGTCTGCTCTCTCGTAAAAGATACAAAGATAAAACTGACTGGAATTCTGATTTTGCATAATTTTGGATGGCTATTGGAACTGAGAGCAGAGCACTTATGGGAAGCTAAAGCTGTTTCCAACCTTACATTTACTTCTGCTGTGCATTTTCTATTGCTTCTATGTTAGATCCGAGATATTTGAAAGTATTCATATATATATATATATATATATATATATATATATATATATATATATATATATATATATATATATATATCTTCTTTTCTTTCTGTCCTCATGTACCTTTCGGTGGCTTTTCCCCTTCTATTTGCCTCTTCCGCTGTTATATTTCCGAGTGTCTCTGATACACTATCTATCCAGCTTTTACCAGAGCGTCCAATAGGTTGACTGTTTTCGTATCGTTTGTTAAGGGTTTTTTGGATAATACTTTGCTCTTTCTGTCTGGTTATGTGGCCGAGTCATTTAACTTGTTGTTTCTGGATGTATTATATTGTTGACTTGATCCCTAATTGTTTCCTTAGTGCTTCATTCCTGATTTTATCTCTCAAGCTAACTCAAGCAATCATATGTCTCACACATTTCATTTCAGTGGTGTTAATCTTAAGAATTGTTCTAGAATCTAATGTATAAGTTTGACACTGATAACATAACGTTGGTAAAAAAAAATGGTGTTGAATAGCGATTTCTATATTTCTAGTGGAATATCTTTGTTTCGTAGTAAAGGTGTTAATTGACCAATGACCTGACAGGCTTTATTACATCTTGCGTTTATTTCTGCTTCTTGTTTGTCGTCATATCTCAATGTGCTGCCCAGATATGATATGATATATATATATATATATATATATATATATATATATATATATATATATATATATATATATATATATATATATATATCTTCTTCTTTCCTTCCTCTTTTAGCCTTTACGGATGCCGAGGGAGATACAATGTTCTTGTTCTCTTTTTTTTCTGGCAGCTTCAGATAATAATGTTATTTGGTGTTCGTGTAATGTCTCTTTTATCTTGTCGATCCAGCGTGCTCTAGGTCTACCCCTGGCTCTTCTTTCTGCTTCTTCTCTCTTCATATATGCTTTATATACTAATGAATTACACGGCATTCTTTCCAGATGACCTAACCATTGTATCTGTTGATTTTGTATATATTGTAGAATTGATATGACACCCACTCTTTCTCTTATGACATCACTTCTAATTCTGTGTCTTCTGGAAACTCCTGTGGCTTTTCTCAGACATCTCATCTCTGTTGTAACCAGTTATTTCTTATGTTTTGTTGTTAAGGACCATGTTTAACATTGGTAGCACAGGGTTGGAATGAAGATACTTTGGATAAGATGGTTTTTTTGTTGACATTGGTAGCATTTTGTGTTGCAATAAAGGGGATAATTGACCCAGTATTTGATTCGCTTTGCTACAACGAATGTCTATTTAGGTGTCCATCTTTCCATC